>JUFY01022531.1:0-26725 GCA_001855655.1 Leptopilina clavipes
TTACTGTTATTATAATTCTATTTTCTTTTTATCTTGATTGCTTTTATCTCCAGTTTCCCTTCGACAAAGCGATGTTCTCCATTAGAAATTTAACGACAAAACTTGAACTGTAATTCACTCACAACAGTTTCCCTACTAGCGCGCAACTATTATTACCGTTATTGTCATGTGCTCGTAGATATTTTTTAGGAGTCAATCACGTTGAAAATCTGGAAACGAGTCAGGAATTTTTAATAAATTGCAGAGAGATTCTTCCGCCCCCGAGCATCGATTACACGACTACGCGGTTTTTGTGGACTTTTTTGTTTATTAATCGTCATATAGTATGCTCTTTTTATATAACCAGATATATTCATGTCACGAAGTTTGAAATTAAACATGAAAAAAAAAAAATTTATAATTAATAACATTTATTATATTAAAAAAATAGTCAACGTTCGTAAAAACATATTTAAATTATTTTAAATACTCCCAATTATTGGAGAAAAAAATTTTTCTTTTTTTTTAATTAATAATAAAATAAAACTGAAAATTATCAGACTCATTGTTATAGTTTCATGATAATAGAAAAGTTGAAATTAAAAAAAATAATAAATAAAATAAAACCCCCACAAAAAAATAAAGTAGGTCATTATGTAATGAAATTGTGCCGAGAATTTCTTATCTGAACACTTATCTTGACCATATACAGTCACTCAAATTATCTTCAATATTGTTTATTGTTTCTTGAAAAATATTACCATCTATTTGAAAAAGTTTCCTTTTTTTTCTTTTTTTTTGAAAAATTAAGATCTATCACTGAGGGGGCAATATATGTAATAGAGAAAAAGAAAGACAGGGGAAAAATTCACCAAAAAGTGAAATAAAGATAAAGGATCGACATTTTGACTATTAATTTCATTAGTAGAATAGAAATTTTTTTTAATTTACTACCATGAGAAAAAGACGGACAAAAATTTATATCTTAGTCAATAAAATAATTTTGAAATTAATTAATAAAATTAGTCTCAAAAATTTTTTGTTTCCTCGGTATGAAAATCTTAAGTAAAAAATTAAAAATCACTAATTTATTTTCAATTTATGAATCTATTGAGTGGATTAGAGAGAGAAAGGAGAGTTAAAAGTTGCCAATATTTGGAATAAAAGACTGCGTAAATAATTTTGAGTCGAATGAGAGTGCAATTCAATCAATCAAGAACCTTTTAATCCTAAATTCTCGCAGAAAAGAAATAAGACACCAAAAGTTTAATGAACCATCTTCATAAAAGTTTTTTTCTTTCTCTAATTCTAATAATTCTTCTACAATTAATCACTCAAGCAATACTAAATTAATCCACCAATCAGTGATTTAATTAACTAATTATATAATCCTATCGATTCAAAATTTCAAACGCTAATTAATCATTACATATATATTGTCAAAATTCCAATTATGTTATGAATCAATTTTCCGAAACTGAATATAATTTTTCTCTATCCAGATAGAAATAAAGAAAAATCCTTTCACATAAAATTACACCCCATATTTCATTTACAGATATTAATTTTTCAACTCATTTTCTGAAATATAATATACGGATATATGTTTTCTGATGAATATATCGAGGAATACATCCGGTAAAGAAAGAATTTATTAATGGATTACAATAGATATATATAGTAGAGAATCAGTTTTCTTCAAGATTTTTCTATCATCTCTCTCTATATATATATATATAATAGTCAAGTATGAATCGGCGCCATCGATGTGTGAAAAGAATGACTTTACGGAAACATCGACAAGCATCTCGAAATTATAGCCAAGAATTTTTCTCCTTGAAAGAAAGTTTCGTTTTATTTCCTTTTTCTACAATTTCCGACCAAAAAATTGACTTTTCAAACAACAAATTCACTACATATATAAAAAGAATTATTCCTCGTGAAATAAATAATAAACTGTTAAATAATAAATTATGAAAGAGAAAAAATTATTCCAAATTGTGAAATTAAATAAATGTAATAATGAAATATAATATTATTTAATATAATACAATTAAATATATAATATTATTTAATGTAATATCGTATTATTTAATATAATTATTTAATATAATATTAAATAAAATATTATATTTATATTAAATAAATATTTTACAATAGAATTTAAAGTAAATAATTTCCATAGTAAATTAAAATGAGAGGAGAAATAATTTTCATTTTCATTAATTTTTTCTCTTTTTTTGAAATTCTTTATATTCGCGGTTATATTTTATATTTACAGGGGGCTATAAATGACGCATTTGAAATGCAAATGGGAAAAGTTGTTGCTTGTGCGGATTTTAATCTCAATCGAGAAGAAAATTTTTTAACAATCTACAATCAATTCCAGTGAGGGACATTAAAGAAAATTTATATCACACAATATTACTAATAACCCGAAGCTATTCACGATTTTTTCGTTTTTTTTTATCTCTTCCAAGGTTTTCTTTAAATCTTAAATTAAATTTTTTTTTATATTAAATATTACATCGCAAATTAAATCTCAGAGTTAATTTTTTTTCCAAAAGAAGATATTTCATTTCATGATGAAATTTTTACAACAACATTTGACCTTTATTGCAAAAAAAAATTTTGCCTCCTTTTGATTTTTAATGAAAATCTTTTTCTACCGTGATTTACGTTTTTTTTTCTCTTTCGTTTACCATCCAGTGTTTTAACATCTGTTTTAAATTTAATATTCAAATGTATATAACACACACACTTTATCTTAATAGCAAATTAATATTAAAATACTGGGAAAATAAACATTCGCATTGTGTCAACGTTTGCGTTTTTTTTATCTCTAAAAAAAAGGAGAATGATGGATTTTATTATCATGAATAATACAGTGATTGTAATGTAGTGGATTGCGCGTAATGTAAAAATTTCACGCAGTAGTAACAGTCGATTCACGTCAGACAAAGAGATAAAAATTTTAAAGTAAAAAATACAAACAAAAAAAAATAATAACTTTTAGCAAAATTTTTATATGAATTCATATCAAAATTTTGCTAAAACTTTTTTCCATTAAAAAAAATTTTTAATTTTCGTAAATAAATTTTGTTTCAAAAGAATATAAAATTTAAAAAAAAATGCACATTATGTACCGACAATTAAGGGTTAATTTAGAATACTTATATATATATTTTAAGAAAAGTTCATTTTTTATATTTACGAAAAATAATAATTAGAAAATAATGCGAGGAATTAGTTATATACAAGTGAACTCGCGTGATATTTACTAGTTTAGTTAATTTGAAACTCGCACATCCTTTTGATGAAATAATAGGGGACAAAATCGTTTTTGTTTTTGAAAAATGCGCCACTAGGAAAAAAATCTTTTTTTATGATACAAACTACAAATATATAAAAACAATCAAACTGGAATTTTTTATTCAATTAGAAAATTCTATATTTTTTTTCCTTTTCAAAAACAAAATTTTTTTCCCGATTTTGTTATATGTTTGTAAAATTTAAATAAAAATAATCGAAACATGAAAAGAAAATTTTTCTCATGAAATTCTTTACATATTTTTTTTTTTTCAAAAGAGGAATGTCGGGTCCTATAGACGATTAAATTCATATCCTGAGACGGTAATTTACCAACGGATTTACAGATAATTGGCCCTAAGTTGTGTGTGGTTTGGCGTTAATGAAATTTTCCCTCGCTTTTCTCTATACAAACTATTTTTCTACTTTTCCACTTTCTCTAATTTCAACAATGATTCTCTCTAGAGTTGTTGGTTAGAAAAAAGTTCGATAAAAAAAAGGAGGAAAAAAAAAACTAATAATTACTTTGCCATTCTCGTTTCCGAAGTCTGAGAACTCTCGAGATATTCATCCCCCAACGAAATTGCTTCCAAAACGACATAGCAAAAGGTTGATTAAAACTTCAAAGAATATGCATTATTCTCCCAGTTAAAAAATAATTCTTGTTCTTTAAAATTTTACAAAAACTATTTTCTTGTTCCTTTTAATATAAAATAATAAAACAAAAATTTTTTATTATATCTATTATTATTTTTTTATTTCGAAAAGTTAATCATCGAAAGTTAGGCTAACAAATTTTATGCAAAATTGTATTCCGAGACAAATATAAGTACTTTTATTTCATTCAAATAAAAATTTTAATTAATTCAAAGAAAAAAATTTTTTTTCCTAAAAAGAAAAGTTTTATTTGCGACAAAAAATCTTTTTTTTTGTGCTAAATAAAATTTTCATTTTGAAACAAATAAATTAAAATTGAGTAAATATTTGTATCGTTAATTGCATATCATTAATTCAGTAAAAAAAATAACAGTTTTATTTAAAACAAAACAAAATTCTATTTTTTGAAAATTAGATTTTTTCCATTTTATAAAATGAAGTTAAGTAAAATAAAATTATTTACTATAGTGTAATTTTTTTTCTGTATTATCTTCCTGGGTATCATTTGATTATTCGATAATTGGATATAATTGTTGACTGTGCGAAAAAGTGGGTCTGATTAAATTTGCACTACTGCGGGAAGAAAAGTGTTTATCGATTATAAAGTCGTAATAAATATAATGTTATAATTCGAATGAAAAGTAATTTGATTAAAAAGAGAAAAAAGGGTCTTTTCTTTGCTCATGAATATTTATTAACATTCTACTGACGCGTTTTAGGTTTCACCTCTCACCTGTCATATCAGTGGCACACTGTAATTATTTTCTGCATTATATCTTTTCACTCTATATACTCAGAAGTAGTTTTTTTTCGCCCTACCCCTTTTAATTGACTGACAATTTAAAAAACTTTTTTAATTAACTTAACATTATTAGAGAAAAGAAGAAGTTACTCTACTTATTATGAGCTTAAAACATAATTTCGTTGAATCATGTGAAAATTGTCATCCATTTTAATTTAACGACAGTGATAATTAAAATTAATGTAATTTCTTTCCTAGCGTTAAATAATATAATAATAATGATTATTATTATTCCTTTTTATTTCATTTCTATTCTCTATTTAATTTTAAAAAAAAAATATTTTTATTGATTAGATTTTAATGAAAATAATGAAAAAAAATTTTTAATTTATTGTCTGACTATTGAAGACTTGAACTACTGCGAAGCAATTTCTATTTTCAGTAGAACGAGAACAAATTGCATCAGACCAAATTGTACCCACGTATTTTTATTTAATTTAATCGTTTTTCGAATGTGAAAAAATTTTTAACAGTTGAAGAAAAAAGTTTTTTCAAAGGAAAATATTCCTACAGGTTTCGAAATAATTTTTTTAACAGGATAGAAAATTAAATTAGCAATTAACAAGCAATTTAACGAAAACGAATTCTTATCTGATTAATGACATTCCATTCGTGACAGATAAATTTTTTTTTATCTAAATTGAACATCAATGGATCAATTTTACTGCTAAAATAATTAACTATTTATAGTTTTTTTCAAAAATAGTATAAATAATAAATAAAGCAATAATAATTCATAGTATTTTAAAATAATTAATCAATTAATAATATTTAAGAATATAGTATTTTAAAATAATTAATCAATTAATAATATTTAAAAATATAGTATTTAAAAATAATTAATCAATTAACAATATTTAAAAATATAGTATTTAAAAATAATTAATAGTATTTAACAATAATTAATTATTTATAAAATATACATAAATATATTTTATTTAATAATTAATTAATTAATTATTTATTTATTTACAGCAAAAAAACAATAAATGGAAGAAATATAATTTTATGTTTACCTCGATTTTCACAATAAGAAAAAACTTTATAAATATCATTTTGTTTAAAAGCAGGGAAAAAAATAGTCTTTAAGTTATACAAAGACAAAATAAAGTGAATCATACAAAATTTAAAAATTTCCTCCATTATCTAATATGTTTTTTTGCTTTGTCGTTTTTGGCATGGGAAAGTGCTCTCTATTTAGTCGAAACGACTAGACGATGAGAAACCGTGAAATTTTCTGAAAGCTCCAAAAGCTTCACTTACTATCTGCCCCCACAAAACTTTTATATTTATAACCTCGCTACTCCTGACCCATAAAATCACGTCTGTCCTTTCTTTTCTGCCGCAATGTCACAAAGAAAAGTATATTTTACTACATACTTTGTATATTTATATAGAAAATTTCTCTCATTTTCATTTTCAACTCTCATGGTCAAGCTTTACTTAAAAATAAATTGATAAAAGTGTTTGGAATCTGAACTAAAAATTTTATCCTCTATTATCTCTTAAAAAAAAAAACACTTTAATAGTGAATTTAATTTACTGCCTAAAAAGAGATGTAAAATGTGCCATTTTATGGAAAGGGGGGAAATTTATTTTCCATATATTCATCATTTTACCTTTTCTTTACTGCGCATAAAAAGAAGGAATTTACATGGCGCCGTGTTATTAACAAAAAGTATGTAAATTCTTCAAGACATTTTGGATTATAAACCACAAAAAAAAAGACTCGATTTCATTCTAGATAAAATTCTTCAAGTGTATAAAATTTATTCATATACATGGAAAACTATATCTAAATTTTTTGCCGAATTAAAAAAGAAATATTTATTAAAAAAAATTCTTCATTGCAAAAATTCAAATTTTTTTATGGAAAACTGTTTTTTCGAAATTTTAACTGCTACACCCAGAAAAACAAAGATATATCTGACTCAGAGCCTACTAAACTATTTATTTGTTCCAAATAAATTTCATTTAGTTCAAATAAATTTTATTTAGATCAAAATAAAAATTTTATTTTTAAATTCTATTTGTAAATTTTATTTGTGTTAAATAAAATTTTAATTTAAAACAAATAAATAGTTTAGTAAGCTCTGAGATAAATATACTTTTATTAAACTCAAATAAATTATATTTGGTTCAAATAAAAAATTTTTCGGGTTGTAGTCTGCTGTACTTTTTGATTGGGGAAAAATTTCTTAAAGAATGAATCTTTAAAAGAAAGTATTTTTTAAAAAAATAAAAACTAAAAATATTATTTTTTTGGGTCTTTGGGAAATTGAGAGAAAATTGCGAATGTTAATTAACGTTTCGTTAGATTTGCTTCGATAATATACAAAGATAGGCAATTTATAATATAAAATCTACTTGACAAGTTGTGAAGGGAGGAGGGAAATACAATACGATGCAACAGGTGTATAAAGGCTTTTACGACAAGTTTCCACGAGATTTATATTCTTCAAGAATAATTTTTATCGACACTAATAATTCATTTCATCATAAATCTACGAATTTTTATATTGAAAAATTTTTCAAAAACTCAACATTTCAAAATTACTTTAGTCTATTTTTAATTTTCAAACATATATTAAATTTCAAATCAAGTTGGATTTTTTCAGAAAATTTATTTACGGAAAATTTAATTGTTAATTTATTTAATTCTTGAGAATAAATAAATTTTCACAAATAAAGTCAAGAAATTAACTATGTTCAAAAATAATGCTATATACGAAACTTGTAAAATTAGGAGCGTTGATTTGAGATTAAATTACGTTACAAAGTTTGACAAAGATTAAGAGTGAGGTACAATGACTTTGGATCATATTTACCTTCCTGAATGAACTTTGATCCCTTATATATATATTTCGAGAGGAGAAAACTTTTCTACACTATATATACCGGATGTACTGAACATGTCTTAAACCCACCCCTAAATTCTTAATACGAAGAAATTAAATTAGAAAGAAAACCAAAAGCATATAGATCCCTTCGACAAAGTTAAGCTCATTTTGGGTTATAACAAGCTCTAACAATAAAATTTCTTCCTTCTTTTTATTTCATAAGTTTCTTCTAATTTTTTGTACGCTTTATCCAATTTGAAATAAAGAACATTTTATAAAATAAAATTACATGGACGCGACGCAAAATTCAAATTCGTACCAAGTTTTTTCTTATTATTATGGTTTATAGAAATTATTCTATAGATTATTGAAAAATACTCCACTAACCGTAATTCTTCCTTTATCCGCAAATTCGTATCCTTTCCTTGAGTCTGAAACAGAAAAAAAATTAAATAACCTTCCTCATATTATATTTATAAAAAATTTTTATTTTTCCAATTTATAAATGGATTAAAAAATATTATTGTCATAAATTATAATATTTTTCCTCAAAATGTCAAGCACATTATATCAAAAGTCCATAATTAAAACAATATTTCGGATTAAATTTATAAATAAATTTCTATAATACTTTAAACGAAAATTCACCAACTGGAATTTTTTTTCAGATAAAATGGCATTACGTGAATGCGTCTTTCTTTTCAGTGTGTTAATAACATTAGCACATGCTCGTGCACTAGTCGTCAATTGCGAGTAAGTTAAATTAAAAAAAAAAAAAAAAAAATTTTTTTTAAACATGAAATTATTTATTATTATTAATTTATTTCTTTTTCAACATTTTTTTCAGAATGTACCCCTTTCACAGTCAATGTCGAGGAGTACAAACAAAAAGATTTGTCATTGAGCCTGGACATAAAAATCAACATGAAACTGAATTCAAAAATTTGAATTCTCCATCGTTTAAGGACGATTATAATGGTTTGAAAAATTCTCGACTTTGGACGACTCTTTTAGATAATGTGAGTAATTACTCTCTCGTTAAAATTTCAATAAATTATTTAATTCAGAAAATTAGATATCAAAGAGAAAATGAGAATAAAAAAATATTTTTTCAATCAATATAATTATTAAATGAGATATTAATAAATTATATCGTAATTAATCCTAAGATCAATTTAGGATTAAAAGAATATTTCGTTACTTAAAAATTAATAATTGGTAAATTAAACAAAAAATTTTTCCAGGGTCTAAGCGCGGATGATATTTATGACGTTTATGCCTCTTCGAGTGCTTCAACGAGAGGAAATAATAAAAAGAATAACAGAAAAAACAGCATTAAAGACAGACTAAGGATCAGAAGAATACCAATAAGAGATTTTTTGTCGGACCTGGAGTTTCTCGACAGCGATTATTAAACAAATCTTAAAAATTCACATCTAAGTAAAATATTTCATTCAAAAGACTTTTCACTCAGCTGCTCGTTCAAAATGATCTCTCGACCAGTAAATAATTTTCCTTTTATCAAAAGAGAGAATGACAAATGAAAATTTATCTTTCTATATATATATAAAAAAAATAAAATAAAGAAATAATATGTTTCTTTGATAATTCTCCAACATTAAAAAGAAGAAAAAAAAATAAGTGAACTGCTATCAAAGTCTATGAATTTTAACTTGCAAAACATATAAAAAATAATGGCAAAAATTTTCTACTCTATTTCATCCAAAAAGAATTTCCTTTCGATTCCATAGAAATTTTGTGTGTGATTTTTTTGAAATAAAAACAACAAAAGAAAAATAGAAAGATAAAAATTATTTTAAAAATCCAAAACATTTTCTGTAAAGAAAATAGCAAAATTTTTATGGAATCTTTTATGATAGATTATTTAAAAAATTTTCATTATCAAAATTTTCTTTTTGTTTTCTTTATTCTTTGTAAATGGAAAAATGAAACGCTTCTCGTGAAAGTATTAAAGCTTGTTGTATATGTAATTCAACATTATTTAAATGATGAAAATTTTTTTGTCAAAATTACTATAATCGTTATTATTAAATTAAATAATTATCGAATATAATATTAACGTGACTTCCAATATTATTTTTGTAAGATTATTTGAATTTATTTTATTTATTCCGTTTAAAGTTTATATTGTTATAGTATTTATTGAAATA
Organism: Leptopilina clavipes; assembly: GCA_001855655.1. NCBI lineage: Eukaryota > Metazoa > Arthropoda > Insecta > Hymenoptera > Figitidae > Leptopilina > Leptopilina clavipes. Next base: position 9,759 of record JUFY01022531.1, read on the forward strand.
CAGTTTGTATTTATTAATTTATTACTACCTACTTTCAATAAAAAAATATATTTCAATTAGTTCTATTTAAATTAAACAAATTATCAATTTATTTGAAATTATTTAATTTTTCAATAAAATTTATATTTTCACTAAAATGTACGATTTATAAAACATTAAATGTTACTTAATTGTTGTTATTTTTTTATATAAATTACATTTATTGTATCAAAATAAAAAGTTATATGTATTACCATTATTATAAATTAATAATTAATAATTAACATTATTTGTAAAAAAAAACCATTAATATTTCTTGCAAAAATAAATAATTAACACTTGTTTTAAAAATTATCATCACTCATAATGTATAATTTGTAAAAAAAATATATATATAAATATTATAATTCTTTAATGATAAGTATATTAATAAATTTTATGAAACTAATGACACATTGCTTGAATTACAGAAAAAAAAAGATTTTAAATTATTTAAAAAGAAAAATATGATGAATAAAGTTTATAATATTTTTTAAGAAAGAGAATAGAAACAGAGCTGGTTGTGATTGTTACAGGAAATATTTTTTTATATATTCAATACGCTGTAAAATATTATACGAATCAGTATAAAGTTTTTCTATAATTTACATCTCTCGTATGACTGAAAATACAGTATTATTTATAACATCTAATATTGTCCTTCAATAAATGAAATATTAAAAAGAAAAAAAAATTACCTGCCTAAATTTTTATTTCCTTGAGAATAAAAAAGCCGGAAATTTTTTTTAATTTTACTGTAATTCTCTATAGAGAGAAATATTCAAAAGTTGAGAAATATTTTAAAAAGTAAAAATAATCATTGAAATGAAAATATTCTTCTGGTATTAATAATTAATAAATATTTAAAGAATAGATCCAAAATGAATGAGAAATTATTTTTTAAATGGAGAAAAATTCAGACCTTAACTGAAAATTAAAAAATCTGACTTAAACTTTGCTGTAAATAATGATTTTAAATTAAAAAAAAATGTTTCAAAATCAAAGCCCATTAGGATTTTTTTTTATTTACCTAAGGATTTGGCTTGTGTAATTTTGAAAGAAAGACAGCAATTTTATAAGTTTACAATCAATTTTTAATTCTTCGCAATATAGAAAAACAATGTACAGATACAGAATTTGTATTATTAACAGAAGAAGTCTAGGTAAAAATGTCGATAATGTTGTACAATGAATAAAGGATCGAGTTAAATGAAAATTGGTACATATTAATGAGTGATTTTTTTTTACTATTACTTAGCTGCTTAATGTAGTCGCTTACGTACTTACAGTGATTGAATCGGTTATGTATTTATTTTTTTTTTTTTGTATAGACACAAAAAGTGTATATACTTAATGGAGATTCTTACAAACTACGTAATTTTCAATTAGTTTTTTTTTTACTTTGGTTTTAAATTAAGGACTAGCGTGTTGAGCTTCACTCTGCCTCCGTGCATACGTACTTTGAAAATGTTCTCTTTTTCTCTATTTCTCATTCTCTCAAATATCTTTTTCTCTTTTTTTTACTTTTTTTCTTTCTCTCGTTAATGAGCAACATACTGATATCCAACAATCATTAAATTTTTATATTTAGTATAAATTTCAAAACACAAATTTTTATCACTATTATTTTCCATGAACGATTTTCCATTTTTTTTTTACATTTAGAGTTTACAATTAGCTGGAAAAATTAGCTAATATCATATTAGTTTCTTGAATTTGAGCATTTTCAAATTTAGAAGCTGTTTGTATTATTTAAAAACTATCGGGAAAAAAAAATTTTTCTCTGTACGCACTATTCAAAATTTTTATTATAATTATTTCGAATTAGAGAAAAATTACATTGCGTTATTCATTGACAAAAAATTTTTTTTTTGCTTAAATATTGAAAGGATTACAGAAAACATAAATTTATTGTATAAATTTATTAATATTTAATTACTTATTATAATTTAAATAAATATGACATTTTCTTTTTATAATTGAAAAATATTAATTAAAGTATTAGTATAAATTTATGTTTAAACTTTCGAATTTTCAGCATTTAAAAATTTTGACAACGATGAACGCTGGTGAATTTACAATTAAATTTTCTAAAACTTTCAAATTTTTAACATCAAACTTTTTGGAAGAATTAGTCTTTGACACTTTATTTCTACTTTACATTTTCCAATCTTGCAAAAATTTTTTTAACAAATATTTTAGTTTTGAAATTTTAATGACAAAAATCTAGTGTAACAAAAGAATTTTCATCTCGAACAATAATTGCACAATGAGAATTAATTAATACTGAATTAAAAAGATTTAAATAAATATATTTTCGTAAAACAAAAAAATCAAATAGTTATTAAAAAAAAAATTGGAAACAATTGCTTGTTTTTTATATCTAGTAAAATTTCCTTCAAATTTCCAAATTTTTCAGCTTCTTTAAAATTTGTCAAATGTCCAAAATTTAATTTAAAAAAACTTCTCTAGTGAACAAAATTCCATTGTATATATATATCGAATATTCATTAAAATAAAGTTCAACACGACTGCTTATTAAACATTCTAACGTATTTTGAGATCACTATTATAGAATTCCTTGTAGGAAAACTTGGGACTTACAAAAATATACATTTTCGCAGCAAAATGAAAAATATGTTTTCAACAAATCTGTTTCGCTGCGTCGCAATAATTAAATACACTTAAGTACATTATTGAGAAAAATGTTATTTGCAAAATGTAAACGCATTGAGAATCGTACACGTGCTCGTTTTTTATTATTACTATTATTATAATTTTTTAATTTTTATTTTATTTTTTTTTTGACATTTGCGATGAAAATTTTTAATCTCATTCAGTAGTGCAAAGACGACAGGCGAAGCACACAGAGTACCGTACCATTTAGATTTGGAATTTGAATTTAGAATTAGAATGTAAAAATACTATTTATATGTACAATTAATGTGCGATTGATTTTTAAATATATATTACATCGATCGAGGAGCTTTCTTTTATTTCTTTACAAAATGTGAATATTTTTTTTCCACTCAATAATGGTGATGAGGGCAAATTTTCATTTCTTTGGCACACGAACAAAAGTAATTAAATTATTTATTTTCGTGTTCTTATTTTTATTTTAAAAATTACAGTCTGCGTTTAACATTTTTTAACTTTCTTTCAATTTTCTGCATTTTTGAAAAATTGTATTTTTTTCCTCGACTAGTGTACAACGTTTGGTAGTAAAAAATTTTTGTTTAAAGGAGAAATTACGAAATTGATAAAAATGCCTTCATCACTATTAATGAGAAGTTTTTTTTTTAAAGAACAAGTAAATAATAGTACAAACAGCGACATGTTTAATAAAGCTCTCGATTTTTTTTTATACTCCCCCGCAGTTGATATAATTCGTAATGTATTTAATTTCATATCTATCTAGAAATTATGTACAATATATACAAAAATTACGTCAATTAATTCAATGTCATATTCTTAGTGATTGTTTAATTAGGATTGACTATGTCTTAGAATAATCAACGGAATTATGAGTTATTATGTAAAATATGAAATATCGTGCGGCTAGATGGTATGTCCATCTCCAAGGTAGCATTTGTGGACGAATAACGGTCCTTTTTTTTCTTTTATTTTTTTTTAAATAAGTTTAGCACTTTGATGAGCAAATACTTTGGAGATTACATAATTATCTAATAATTCTTCAGGTAATATTTAAGATTAGATGATTTTTTTTTTTGTTTGTTTTTAATTACAAATATAAAACATGTATATGTAAATAGAATTCTTAATTATGCGCGAACATGTCCTCTAATTGAGCATACGTTTAATTTTATGTCATCAGTCTAAGCCGGTCTCCGCGGCTCCACACGTAACAGCAGATAACAATACACATTTAAGCTTGTTAAACTCTACCGTAACAAATCATCAGGACAATAATCAAACAACAATGGCATACGCTACGTAAACACGGCTTATCAAATTTTTTTTTCTGAACATATTTAAGCATGTAACACACATTTTGTGACTAGTTTTTTTTTTTATAAATTTTAGACTCTGTATTGTTAATACAATCCTCTTTTTTCTTTTCCTTTTTTTTTAGAAAATATACCGGAAAAAATTATTTGAAACTGAGGATATTTTTAAAAAATTGTTACAAAAGATTTATGAAATTTTTTTTACAAAAAAATCAAGTAAAATACTTGTAGATATACTATTTTCATTAGGAAAAATTCTAAAATAGAGAAACGATTTTTTTTTAATTTTAAACTATGAGAAAAAATGTGTGTTACTTGCGTAAAAAATAATTTTTTTTAGAAATAGGCCAAACATAGAGAATATATATTTTAGGTTTTTCGTTTTCAAAAATATATTTCGACTACTTAGGCTTTCAACAAACGGAAACACGTCTCTCATTCAATAATTCGAACAATTTCATCAAAAATTTACACTAAATTCTAAACGTTTTATCAGCACATTCTCAATTATTTAAATAGGCTACAGCATTAGTGAGACCCTCATATGATCCATTTGAATTAGTTGCCGAGTATGAGAAATATCGAAATATGAATTAATATCGTTCACTATTTACATGGATTAAAGTTCAACGGAAATTAATGTAAAAATATGTATAAATATTCAGTGAGGCTAAATTATCGTCTTTTTCTCTTATCATTTTTTTTTTTTTGCATTTAAAAATTTGTTAGAACATTGGAGTATAGCTTCATTTGGCTTTGCCAGAGTGAGCATATACTTTTTAATAACTAAAATCATCACAACAAAACTTACGAGCTATTGTCTTTTCAAAGATGTCGTAGCGACAATCACTTTCGAGTCTTTTTTATTTTTGTTCATATAATTAATACGTAAAAACGTAAATTTTATAACTTTGTGCAGAATAAAAGCAAATAGATATTTTTAAAGCCTTACTTTTGTCACTGGGAATTATTTTATGGAAGTAAAATTTGATATACACTTTGATCCATAAAAGGCAAAAAGTTTAGAGATTTAGATCAGCTTTACGATTTTTATTTCCATTATTTCGTAGTAATATTGACTTTAAGAATATCAATTAATAACAAAATTGAATTTCAGTGCTTGAAATTAATTCTTTTATTGAATTTGAGATTGTTTTTTTTCCGGGAGAATCATTTAATTCTAGTAACAAACAATAAAATTTCTAAGCATTCTATAATTATTAACATGGAAATTATTTAATTTCATAAACAACTAGCAATGGAAATTATTACATTTATACAACTTAAAAACTAATTCTCAAAAATATTCATATCAAGCACTGAGAAATCGATTTGAATCGAAAAATGGATTCAAAATTTACGGAAAATAATCAAAATTAATTGGGAATGATGTTTTGTATAAAAATTTTTAAAAAAATCAAAGTAATCATATAAAATAAATCAAAATCTCGATTTAGAAAAAGTTCAATTGAGGAATGAATTTTTTCGATTCATTGGAATCGTAACACTTAAGGTATTACCTGCGACATTCTTTGTCAAAAGTAGGAAAAATTAAAAAGATTAAAAATAGCACATTATGCATCATGTATGGAAAGAAAGACACCGTATTTTGTGTGACACTTGTTTGGAAAAACATTATTTTTATGTTACTCCAAAAACAACAATTGAAATTACCTTTGTTGCGAAATATTGAGGTTACGTTGTCCAACAGTGAATTTCGATTGTGCGTTCCATTTGACATCCTCGAAATTACTTGTACGATACACTTTGTTAATCCCGATTAATAATTTAACCGAACTAGAAATTTTAAACTAATTCAAAATATTAAAACAATTAAAGCACGCTTTGTGAAAACGATGAAAACACGCGTATACCCGACGACGGCCATTTTGTCTACTGTCTACAGACTGCGTTAGTCAAATCAAGTTTGTAAAACTTTCAAATGATAGCGCCAGATGGAGCTATTTTTTGAACAGTATACCGTGAAATTCAAAAAGCGTGTAGAAAAATAACATATGCGCTGAGATTGTTTTTCCTACAAGTGTTACACAAAACGTCTTTTTATTACATTTTAAAACATTTTCTTTTTTAAATCTTGAAACAGATTATTATAAAAAAGAAAAAAAGTCAAATTGAAATTATTTTAAAATAACAATAAAGCGGTAAAAATTTAACAAAACAAAGTAACAATTATCTCAAACAGTTGATTAAAAATTCAAGGCATCTAAAGTAGAATAAATTAATATTTGATATTTTAAAATAATGAACAATTTGTATTGCGAATTTTTACAATAATTATATACTTAACAGAGATTGTCACAAGTAAACTGTTTCAACCATTTATCATTTACACTTAACGTAGTTTTCTATACAAAACGAATATAGGAGTATTGTTTTTTTTATCTTCTATACAAAATATACAGAATGATACACAATTAAATTGTGATTGACGATTTCTGAAATCGTGTCTCGCAAAAATTGCGTTTCAATGCTTAAAATTTATATGTAATAATTTTTTTTTAATAGCGAAGGAGGGATCACCACTGACTTAAAAGATATTATAAACAATCTTTTTTTTTTTTTCTATAGGCGAGTGCACTCTTCCGGACTGAGAGTTATTTCCCCGGAATAATCAGAGGGACAGGTAGATACTTTCTTCTTACTTGATCGTAATGTGTCCATGTTTCAGACAAGATGACCATCGATATCAGAATATGTTGGTGTCGATGTGAAAGTTGACAATGGGTGCCCGTGGGAATTGACGGGGATGTGGGCCGCACGTGCAAATGTAGCTGGCGGGGGGGGTACCGAAGGCGGTAGTTGCGACTTTATTCCTGCAGTCATAACAGTGACGTCTGGGGGGGGGACTGGACGCGGAAGTGTCCTGTTGCGATTTAACGTCCCTGTTCCTGGCATCACTGTCGTTAATGGACCCATGTGTCCGACGGATCCTAGGGAAGGGTAATAGGCACCCGGACCCGGATCCCCCATCATCGGGCCCGGGCTTGAGTCAACTTCATATCCCATAAAGAGACCATTGTCCATCTCCACACTGTAGAAGTTTACTTCGGAAGGTGGGGCTGGGCTCGGATTCCCTATATAACTCGACTTCGAGGCTGAAATTACAATTTTTCGTTCTTTAATATCACATTATTAATATTTAATATTAAATTACAATATTACATTATAAAATATTCGTTATAATAAAATAAAATTAAAAAAAAATAAGTTACAATATTGTAAATTTGTAATATATGTTATAAACAGATATTTTTTTTTAAATTAAAAAGAAGAAAGTTAATGGTGCTTAAAGAAGTGCTTGTCGTAATGCTAGATGATAGACAGAAATGCCATTTCTAACAAAACAGACATGCATAATGAAAAAACCCCCCAAGCATTTTTCAGCTCACGTGCTTCCTGTTGTGCCATGTCTTTATCGAACTTTATCCTTTACATATTCTTCATGCTAATGATGCTTAGAATGGATCCTTGTATTATTTACAAATAACCAATCGTATCATTTCAAAAATGGAAAAATAATACTATTCATCATTTGACAATAAGTGCATTATTTAAATTTTTTGAAAATAAACAAACAATTAATGAAATTTATATCTTTGATGAGACATCACACATTTAAAGAGAGGAATATTGACATCAGAAAACAATTGATCAGACTGCGAATGAATGATAAATGAGTGAATAAACATGATCCGTGTCTTGCATGCCAAGTGCCATGCATCATCTTTGTGAGTTAATGGATTAAAAGTAGATCATAACCATTCATGCTTCAAAAATTATTTCTCGAACCGTGGAAAAATATTCTTCATCAATTTTAATTCATTCTACAGTCTGTCATTTCATTAGAAAAAAAAGAGCACAAGTAATAAAATCAAAATTTTCAAAATTAAAAAAATTACGGTCTTTAAAATTTGAGAAAAGAAAAATACTCTTTGAAAAAAATTAAGACTTGTTTTGTAAAACGAAATATTTCCTCAGGAATGAAAATTTACTGACATTAATGACTTAAAAATTATTAAATTGAAAACGAATTATTTTCTATTGGTATTTGTTTTTCTATTATTTTTGTAAAGAGATGACGAATTTGGCCAACATGAGAAGACACAAAGAGCGATAAACTTGAGAGGTTTTTGGCACCTATTCTCGAGATGAGTAGCAGTTGTAGATGACGCACCCGAGAGTGTGCCGCTGGCTGTCGTTCGTTGCGGTGGTGAATCCATATTCATTACACTAGGAACATGATTGCGACGACTTAGAGTACCTTGATGATGAACCTGCATTTCTAAACTACTTTTTCCATAATCCTGCATACCAGAATCAATCAAATAGGTACTTGCTGCCGTTTTTCGTCCTTCGTCCTGCAAATTTCAAACAATTAATTCATTACAGTAATATTTATTTCAAGAAAAATTGTTTAAAAAACCCCCCTTATAATTATTTACATCTACTTCCTTATCCATCGTCGCTAAAAATGCAATCTCTTCAGAATGACCACAAAACACGAATAATTAAAATAAGTTAAATAAATTATTCAAATTGATTACAATTTGTATAAATATTCAATAATTTTCAATAATTTTGTGTTAACGTTCATTCTGAATTGTTCGCCACAAACTAATATAGAAAAAAAATTAAAACTAAAATAAAACAGAAAAAATCGGATTGGATGTGGAGGGGTAAAATTTTGTTTAAAAAACGACCGGAGGGAATTAAAAAAGAATGGAAGGAACAGAAAAGGGTTAACAGAACACAAACCTACCCTCCGGAATTACTTGTTACTAAGAACATACTGACTGATCGCACTGACCACGTAATCATTAGCGTCGAAATTCACGTCACTCTTCTCATCCGATACTGAACTTAATTCACCGGTTATCGTGTCTCCATTCACTGTCGACGGTGCGTACATATCCGCCGTGTGCGATTTATTTATCCCTGTAAAAAAGAAATTCTAATTTTAATGAAAAATTACACATAATTTTCAATTATTTGATATCTTAATTAATTAAAATGACTATTTATAGGTAAATATTTATCAGATTTTAAATTATTCTTTCCTTTTTGTTGATTACTTATTTAATTTTCCCCTTTGGTTAATTATTAAAATTAATGTTTTCAAACTTAAAATTCTTTTTGATTCACTCCTTTCTAATTCGAAATAATTAATTACCTACTGGCTGAATCTCTCTATTCAGTCGAGATATTCATTTACCTCTAAATAATTCCTTAATTAACCAATTAAGAAATAAACCAGTATTTGCATTGAAATAAAAGATCATCACCTAGCACTGATATCGATTTAAATTGTAAATAATTATTACTAAAATAGTAAATATATTAATGACATTGGACCTGACAACCTTTATTTGAATTTTGAGAGAAACAATTCTCTTTGTATTGACACTTCTCTTGTTCAAAATAATTAATTAATTAATTAATTAATAAATAACTAGACAGCCTCTCTGTCCGGGAAAATGATCCCAGACAACTCTTCCAACATTGACATTCAGTTTAGACTGAGTAATTAGTTACTTAATTAGCTAATTAATTAATATAGACTGTCTCTTCACTTTTTCAGCAAAAAAGAAAATAAATCAAAACAAAAAATTCTTCCAAGTACTTGAGTTTCAGTAATATTCAAGAAATCACCAAATGATAAAAATTGCAAGCAAAAAATAAATTGTCCAAATGTCGATGATATTATTAGATAATAGTCATGGTAACTTACGAGTTTTATTTCTCTTTCTGACAATATACCACAACATGACGAAGAGATTAATAATAAAAAAGACGATTGATGTTGCTGCTACTGTATAGATATAATTGAGAGGGATGTCACTTCTTTCCAAAAGGACTTCGGGTACATTCTCGGCATTAGTGGGCCCTGGATAAATGGAAAAGAGAAAAAAAACAAAGTAATGAATGATGATAATTACCGGCACGTTGAGCCTTCTTTTTTGACACTAATGAAGTATAAACTATGGGCGTAGCAATGGCGAGACAAGCAGAGACGGAAACAGCGATGATAATGATGATCATGTAGGAGGAATTAATCTCGCTGACTGTCAACTCAGTGGGTGGTGCTTCACCTGTAACCCAAGCCAATAGCCCCGTCACCCTGATGTTATTCATGCAATGCGTCACTAATTCGTTAGTTCACTCACTAATCCATTAGATTAATTTTCCAACAATTTACCAAAAATAATTACTTCTCAATACTTTGTTAATAGCTATTGACGAAATTACATATGTTAAATATTATTTTTAATATTCACCGTGAATTTTTCTTCAATTTTTTTATTTGTCAATAAAAAATTTCTCCTATTCTGAATTAGTTACTATTCTTATTATTACTATTACAAATAAGAGAATTTCTTTATTATTTTGGGTTTTTAATTACGAATATAGAAAAAGCTAATAAATAAAATTCCATTCGCCCCAGAAAAGTAGATTTTCATTTCTCTCGGGGAAATTACGTGAAAAATTGATTATAAACTGAAATACCCTCTGTAATTTGCGCTTCGTGAGTTAATTTTGCGATTCGGGGATGATTTAGTATGAGAATGTACGCATGTAATCATGCAAGACATTGTTTATGATTTCAGGAAGTGTTGTAACATTTACGTGAAAGAGGTGATGTTTCTCTAAAAGAAAAAAATAGTGCCATTCTCGAACATGTGTTTAGTAATAGACAAAACATTGATTTTTGCATTAAAAAAAGTGTTTATCCTTTTTATGCAAAAATCAATAATAATACATTGAATATTTCAAAGAAAATACTAATATTGTATGTGACTACCGAATATAGAACTAAATTTCAAACTAATGAATACAATACAAAATTTGGCAATAAACGGTACTTACGTAGTGTTTGAACTTTGACTAGATCCGGCAAGAAAGCACTTTCGCCTTTCGAATTCATGGCTTTAATACTAAAAACATAGTAAGTTCCCAACGAAAGACCAGTGATAAGTGCTTTATAATCTCCTGGCGACACATCCAAATAATGATAACGATTCTCATAGTCGAGCGCTTGGCGCCAGCGAATTTGATGTGAAGTCGGCAGTCCACCGTCGAATCCCCGTTTCCAAACTAACATTACCGAGTCGTGTGTTACATTATAAACTTCTAAATCGGAAGGCTGATCTGGCGGTGACGTTACGTCTAATTGAATTAATTCCTTATTGTAGCCCATTTTATTGTGAGCTTGACACTCGTACTTTCCATAATTTTGTGACGTGACACGATTCACTGTCAGTACTGATTGTGCATAGAGTTCGGATAACTGAAAATTAAAAAAAGAAAAAATTATTAACCTTTATAATTTCTCTCTTATAATTATAGTATAGTCGATAAAATGATGTGAATTTAAAACTCACGTTACTTGACGTAAAACCGTATTTATATTCAGTGAGATTAGGCAAAAGTTGTTTCCCATTGAAAAACCATAAGAATTCCGGTAGAGGAGATCCTCGTGCTTTACAAAAAAGCTGTGCGTTCACTCCCCTGACGGCGGCTGCTTTTCTTGTCAGCGGTGAGTTCGCCATTTCCGGAATGACTGAAAATAGGACAAAAGATGAAAAATTTACATTACTTGAAAATTACAAATTCAGATGATCTGCCTTTTTCTATTGTTTTCTTTTTTAATAATTTTTTGAATTTACCGCTTATTTATTCTCTTTCGTCTATTATTTTTTTTCTATTCTATAAAGGAATGTTAAATACACTAATGTAAAATAGAAAAATTAAAAAATTGAGTAAATGAAAAAATAGTGTGGAACTTACAATTTGTGATAAATAATATTGGACTGGAGGTAACATTTCCAATTCCGTTGTTGACATTACATTGATATTCGCCCACGTCATCTCTTCCTGGATTTTCGATATGAAGAAACGACGTCTTATTCACGTATGAAAGTGAATATTTCCCGAGGACCTCAATGCTCGTTCCACCTTTGTACCACGTGATATATTCCTCACCCATTGGACTGCCATCCACCTCACAAAAAAGTTTCGCTTCTTTCTGGGGTGGATAAATAACGCCAGATGTTGACGTACTTTCAATTTTCGCAGGATCTAAAAAAAGAAGAGGATTATCCCATTTTTTTTTTAAATTTAAATCGCAGGTACTATAGGCCATTTTTGTCATTTAAATGAATTTTTTTTTGGAATTTAAATGAACGGAGGAAATTATTCAGAAAAATTCGTTTGTTAAAACTCACATTGAACTGTTAAATTCAAAAGATAAATTGTGGTGCCTTTGTCGTTTATAGCTTCACACATGTAAGTTCCCGAGTCCAAACGTTCTAATTTTGTGATATTCAAAGTAGGCCCTCGAGCTGTCATTCTCTTCCCCCTGTCAGGAAGATGAAATCCATCTCGTGTCCAAGTGTAAGTTATTTTCGATGGATTCGCCCTCATTTGCAATGATATAACATAGGGTTCATTTTCCATTCCTATCAATTCGCTTGGTTCCGGATTTGTGAAAATTGGCTTATCTGAAGAAAGGAAATTAAATTAAATCATTTTAATCACCATTTCAAATTAATGATAACTTACAAAGAATGTTGAGGGTGACTGCATCATGAATAGACCTCTCCATAGCTGCGTTTCTCGCTTGGCATGTGTAAACGTTATTGTTCATAGATTCCTTGAAGTCCAATGGCAATGTGACTATTGAAACGTATCCACCATGGAGTCCCGGTTTAGTTGAGTTCTCAGTGCCCTCGACAGGGATTCCTGCCATCCACCAGGACATTTCAGCCGCAGGATTACTACTACTTGATTCGCATATCAATTTCCCGGAACCTCCCGCCTCGAATGATCTTGGATCCGTCGTTATTTTCACTTTATCCGGAGGAACTGCAAAAAGACATAATTAATATCAATTTATTTTCCCAACTAATCACAAAAACAATGAAAATTGATTTGAAAACTTACAGAGAACTTTTAGAATTAATTTTTGAGACATGGGATATGTCGTTGCGGAATTGACCGCCGCGCATTTAATATGAGCGTTGTTGTCCGAGGCGTTGATTACGAGGGCAAGTTCACTTGTGACAATGTGTTCGTGATGCCTGATTGTATCTTGAACCTAAAATAGATTTATGGTTATAGTTTAATGAGACGAGATTAGACGCGGGAGGGATGGACATAAAATCAATAATATGAGGATTCAGGTATAAGGCTCTACTGATAAATTATGATTTAATTGAAACTTTACGATTATAAATGAAACGAATAGTTACTAAACAAACATAAAATGGTACAATTTTTTTATTAATTTTATATATGAAATTATATAGAAGTATGGAATATGAAAATAAAATTATGAAAATAAAATTATGAAAATAAAATTACAAAAATAAAATTATAAAAATAAAATTATAAAAATAAAAATAATTCATAAAAATGAATGAAATTTTACCAAAACCACCAACCTCGTTATTGCATACATATTTTTATCTACAAGCCAGTTCCAGTTAGTTTGTGGGACTCTACTAGAAACTTGAGACAATTAGTAGAAAAAAATCTCATTTACCTGATTACGTACCTGCTGATCGTTCTTAAACCAAGTAATTGTTGGCGGTGGATTTCCGGATGTTACCGAACAGGCCAATTTTAAAACGTTCCCCGCCTGAATTGTCGTACCTTCTTCATAACCAGTGATTCGTAAGTGAGACGGTGGATCTGTAATTTCGCAGAAATATTAATTAAAAGAAAAAAAGCTTCCATTTTTTAAAATATGTAAAATTACAATAAATTAATCTGTTGTATAGGGAATAATTGGATTCTGAACAAATTAACAAGATTTCTGGGTCTAATTTCATTATCTCTATGAACTTACAAATCACGTTAATTGTATGTGTTCCCACTATGGTCTCAGTGAGCTTTTGGTTTAGTGCCTGGCAGATTGCAACGACCTTCTGAGCGGCTTTGTTAATGACGAAGGTAACGTTAGAACTGGTGATAAAACCACCTTCTGGTGCAATTTCAGTTTTCGACGTCATATTCAAGATAGTATGCTTATCTATTGTCCATTTTATTTCCGCTGTTGGATTTGAATTTTCCGTCGTACAAGTTATTACAACTTTTTCCTCAGCTTTCGCCTCGGTTGTTCCGGAAATTTTCACTGCACTAGGAGCAACTGTAACGAAAAGACAAGTTTTATAATTTTTTTTTCTTCTATAAAAGTACAGTGAAATTAAAAATTCGAACTTACAGAGAACGGTCAAATCGACGTGGGCTTTCATTGGTTGAACGCTCATAATATTTGAAACTTCGCACGTGTATCGCGCCTTGTTGTCCTGTGCTTGAGCCAAAAAAGTTTGTATATTCTGCGACGTTCGGCCCTCAGTGCGGTAAGCTGAATTTATTTGCTCCCCATTCCTGAACCAAACGACCTGCGCTGGTGGATTGCCACCTCGAGACTTGCACACCAACTCAACTTGCTGTCCACGTCGAAGAGCTTCCCCTTCGGTGTAGCCTTCTATCTGAGGTGGCCCAGGAGGATCTGTTGAAAGTACATATACAGTGAGAGAGAAATAGCTTTATTTTCCAACTGACAGGGACAAATGACCGAAACTTGAAATTATCTCCTGAATGATCTGTTCTTTAAATAAAAACAATTTGTCAAATAATTTTTTTCAAAAATACACTCGACAATATTTTTCGCATTTGCTCTATTTCGTCGCATCATTTTAAATCAAAATTAAATAATTTTATTCGAAAAAAATTCTACTGTCTCTAAATTTAGAAATGAATTTTTCCCCCCGTCAATTGCAAAACAACAATGCCTGAGGATATTTCAATTAAACGAAATTATTCATTCAGAACATCAAGGGAATTAATTGATCAATTCTTTTTTTTAAATGTAAGCAATTGATTCCATTTGTCAACAATTTTTTTATTACTAAAAATAGATGACCCGGATTGAATTATTCAGGTCGTGTAGCAATATATTAAAAACAGGAAAATAATAATTCTCTGATGTTAAAAATTTCAAATTTTGAAAAAAACTAGAGAGAATTTTTTTTTCTAGTAAATTAAAGAGAATATGTAAATACAAGTAAATAAAATTGTGATGAACCTACAGAAGACGGATAATTTTACAGTGGCTCTCATTGGTCTCTCGATTCCAATTGCAGGATGTCTGGCTTCGCAGGTATAACTCATTTCATCATCTTCAGGAGTAGGAACAACTGTCAATGATCCACTTGTGTCGAATTTCATCGGTTTTTTCTTATTGCCCTGATCCTTTAGTATCTCCTTATCTGAAAATTAATTACAAAAAATATTATATGTATGGATAAAATGAATAAAAGCTAGAATATTAGTTTTTAACTCACGAATTTTGGTTTTTAAAATCAAAAATTTTGTTATTAAAACTATTAAAATTGTTTATTAATTATATTTTATTATATTTATTATTAAAATTTTATTATTTTATTTTATTATTAAAAATAAATTTTTTTGGAAAATTCGTTTTAATACCAACTAGATTATAAAATTAAATTTGGAGGTTGAAAAAAATTGTTGGAAAATTTTCGTCAAGGTTTTTTTTGAGATGCAAAATAAAAAAATCAAGTATAAAAGCGCATTTAAAGATAAATGCGAAAACTAAAATCAGTTGTGAATTATTAGAAAAGCTATAAATTTTAAGAGGAGTGCCTGTAACGTGTTCTGTAATGGGAAAGTTTAACGTACAACAGAAAACAGTTGTTGGGGACCACTTAAATCTCTGCTAAAAGCCTCCGGGCAGAAGCTTTTACTGGTTTGTGCATTTGTCCTTTCTTTTATATCACGATTTGAGACGAAATACATACAAGGGCCATCAAAATCTACCTTAAGAATTTTGCAAAAAAAAAAAAAAAAATTGAGAAAAATATTTACAATTTTCACTTTCTGTAATTTTTCCTTTTACTTTCTTCTATTTCACAAAAGATACAAATTTTTTTCTCTACTTCGTTAAATATAATTTGAAAATTTCAACCAAAAGATCACAATCAAAAAATGTTTTTTTTATCATGGAAAATATCTGATTTCATAGTGAGTATATTTTCTTCGATTCTCTTTAAGTTTTTAACTCCCAATAAAATAAATCACTGATAGATTTTTATATGTAGATAATAAAATATCGAAAAGAGACAAAACTGAAAGTTTCTCACAGTGGAAGCTAAAGCTTGTGCTGGCAAAAATAGATTGCTCTATTATTTCTCAAAGCCAACTGAAGTAATTTCACGTATATCTAATTTAAAGCTTGAACGCCGAGGAGAGAAATCAATAAAAGCCCCCAAAAGAAAAAGCGATGAGTATGATGAATAAAAATCCAGCTGCACATATCGCGAGATCATATATATATATATAGGATAAAAAAAAGGGGGAAAAAAAATGAATACGGATTCTATTCTATATCCTAGATCAATTGGTCGGCACGTAAGTCTGGCTCAGTTCCAGAGTTCAAAATCAACTTTTCCCCTTTCTCTCTCTCTCTCGTCTCTTTGATGCTATATACATTGCAATCGCTGGTCATCTCCTGGGTCGAATTAACTCAAGCCAGTGAAAATCCACGCCATTCGTGTTAATGAAACATCAAAAGAAAAAGTATTACTAGTTTTAATCTTTTCTGTCTCTCTCTCTCTATCGAAGATTTTCAGTCGTGGGTTTTTATAGAGAAAAATCGCGCAAGTAAGAAGCCAAGCGTTCAATGATATCGTCTGGAAAACTGTCGAAGCGAAAAAAAATGAAATAAACGCAAAAATTATTAAAGGAGAACTTTCCATTTTTATCATTTTTTTTGCAGGTGCCTCACATTTCCCGTGGAGTTTTTTTTTTAATTAACCAACTCAATTTAATTAAAATTTGAATTAATTTTACTTTTATGAATTTTATAATTAATATAGAATGGATCAGTGCTAATTTTATTTATTAACTATTATAATATTCAAAATATTATTATTA
>JUFY01022534.1:0-23368 GCA_001855655.1 Leptopilina clavipes
GTATATTAAACAAAAAATTTTCCTTTCGTTGTGGACTCCAATTCAGTTTTTATTTTTAAAAATTACTGATATTTGAAATTTTATCAAATTTCCAAATTAATCTAAACGTATGTGTATCTTAAAATTTGGAGAAAAAGTGTTAATGAATTCTAAAAATTAAAAGAAAAAAACAGCTTTTGAATAATTGTTTGGTTTGAGAAAACGAATTTTGAGCACACAATGCACAAAAAGCACAGACGTTACTTTGCACCGCTTTCCTCATTTTGTCGATAGTCCTATTTGTTGCATACCATGTGGATTTGGGTCTTGGTAAGCAATCCACTCAAGGAAATTAATATATTTAATTATAGTTATGGTGTTCAGCGGTAAGGTATAAGAAATTCTATTTGGCAATTTGATTATAGTTTGCAAGGTAGATGTAGTTTTCCTCTTGCAGAGTTTATTTCAATTATTAAGTTACTATTATTAGTCATTCACTTTATTAAAAAGTAAAAACAGAACGAATTCTAATTCATTGAATTCAAATACCGATGCTGATAATAGTTCATTTTTAGAAATAATTCAATTATTTTCTATACAGCAAATTTATTTTATTTTTTTACATTAAATTGCTTTTAAAAATTTTAATAATTATTTCTATGAATCATGAATCGCTGAACTCCATTGTTTAAATCATTAATTTATCAAATATTTGAAAAACTGTGTTACGTGATAATTCTAAAAAAAAAAAATTAGAATTTTTCTTTTATGTCGATTTAAATCTCTATTAATTATCTCATTTTTCTATCATCTGAATAAAATAAAACATTATTTTCAAATTGAAATCATTCCATTCATTATTTTCAAAATATCACTTTCCGTTGTGAGAGAAAAATAAAGAATCAGAAAATAGGGATTTAATTCGTATTTAATCTCGGCATGATATTTATTGTGAATGGACATCATTTTTATTTTCGCTCTAAACTGTGCACGATGAAATAGATTATTTTAAAAAATCTACTTTCAAGATTGATTCATTAATAATTTAATAATAACTAATCAAAGTAAGAAAGCAAAAGAAAAGTTGTGCATTGATTGAAGTAAAGTAAATATTTATATACTTTTTTAGTAGCTTTTTTCAATAATTCTCGTAAATTAATATCTAATGAGAAAATTTTGTTAAATGCACAATTGTGCATTTATAGGGAGACATAGATCGAGCAGAAGAAGTTATCACAGCTGGTCAGCAATTACTTTCTGGAAGACATCAATGTCCTGCAGAAGTTGTCGAACCAAAATGCGCAGAACTTCAAAGGGTATGCACAATTTTGAGTCAAAGACTCGAAAGGCGACTAGTTACTTTAACGAAATGTCGAGAACTTATGGAAAGAATCGATAAGGTACGATATGAAGGCTGATGTAAAATTTTCAAATTATCGAAAATAAAATTTTTTTTAATTGATAAATTAAGTAGTATGAAAAATTTGAAAATAAAACTGAATTTATTATTCTTTTCAAGGCGAATACATGGTGTACGAAAGGAATAGAATTGCTAGCAGCCCAAAATAGTTTAACACCAGCGGATCAAGCTCTTCAAGAACTTCAACAATTAATCGAAGCAGCGGAAGAATTTCATCATCCACGATGCATTTTTCAGGATTCTATTATGCCAGAAACTAAAGCTCTTGTCACTCAGGTAATTCATTAGAATCCTCATTTTCCCAATTGGAAAAGAAATTTTTTTTCTTGAAAATCAATATAATTCTGAATTGCTAGAAACTAGTAAGTCTGAATAAGTCAAACTTGATATAAATTGAGAATTTATTTTACAGGTTTTACAAAGAATAGAAGATGTGTCAATGATGTGTGACAAGAGGATAATGTCACTGAAACAACAACTGATGAAGCCAGCAAGGCCAGTTCAAACTGTAACGCCAGAACCAGCAAAACCTCTTCAGCCAGCACCACAAATTATCAAACCTGGCAGAATTCTAAAGAAAGCTAACACAATGCCAAAAGTAAGTATCATTTATCAAGAAATTAGAATGAATTTCTTTTTTTTTTTTACTATATAATATAAATAATTCCTTTTTTTTTTTTACTATATAATATAAATAATTCACTTTTTTCAAGATGGAAATGTGTCCAATCGAAGGCGAATCTTCATCACCAGAAAGTGAACCCCGAGATATTGAAGTTTTAAAACAAAAACGAGGACATGTTTTGGCAGAACTTTTAGAAACGGAACGAATTTACGTTGCGGAATTGGGTTCTATTATTAAAGGTTACAAAATGGAATTGACAAACGAAGCCATGATCCATTTAGTTCCAACTGCATTAATTGGCAAGGTTGACGTCCTTTTTGGAAATTTAGAGGAAATTTGCATTTTTCATGGTGAAACATTTTTGCGGGACTTGGAAAATTGCATTTCAAATACGGAACTTGTAGCTTTATGCTTTGTACAAAGGGTAAGAATTTTTTTTTATTATTTATATTTAATTAATAAAAAAAAAATTATTAAGAAAATCATTGTTTCTAGCGAGAGGTTTTCTTCAGACTCTATAGTTACTATTGTCAAAATATTCCAAGATCAGAGAGGTTGCGTGAACAAATTCAAAATGAACCACAATTTCTCGTGACTTGTCAACAAAAATTAGGTCATAAACTACCATTGGCTGCTTATCTATTAAAGCCAGTGCAACGAATTACAAAGTACCAACTTTTGTTAAAGGATCTCTTAAAATATAGCGATGAACAATCATGTTGCACTGAATTACAAGAGGCTTTGGATTGTATGCTCATTGTATTAAAGTGCGTCAATGACAGTATGCATCAAACTGCAATCACCGGATTTGGGGTTTGTGGAATTAATTTTTTTCCATTCACTATTTTCATTTTATTGCTAAAATAAATAAAAACCTTCAAATAAACTTTAGTAAATTTTCAACTTTTCTGATTTATATTTTCTATTTATATTTTCTATTTATGTTTTCAATTTATTTTTTCTATTTATTTTTTCTCATTATTTTTTCTATTTATTTTTTTAAAAGGAAATAATCTACCGTTTTTAAAAATTTTTAGGGAGATTTAAGTGCGCAAGGAGAATTATTACTACAGGGTTCGTTTAGTGTTTGGTCTAGTAGTAAAAGAGAGCGTTTACTCAGATTAAAACCATCTCAACGGCACATCTTTTTGTATGAAAAATCTATTATATTTTGTAAACACAGCAAACCTCAAGCACATGACAAAGCGACCTATCACTTTAAAAGATATTTAAAGGTAAATATACAGTTCACCTTTTTAATTAGCAGGAAAAATGAAATGAAATTTTATCAATTTTTCTGATCTACATTGAATTTTTATTTTACCGAAAATAAAGATAATCTTATGTTACATTCTTTGTTTAAAAGATGTCTCAGATTGGCTTGACAGAATCGGTAAAAGGGGACGCAAGAAGATTTGAAATTTGGTTACAAGGACGTGCTGAGGTTCACACAATTCAAGCACCTAGTGTTGACGCAAAGCAATCTTGGGTACGACAAATTAAAGGAGTATTAATGTCCCAATTAGCGGAACTTAAGGGAAAACAAAGTTCAGCTCTTGGAAAAACGAATCACAAGTACGTTTAATATAAAAAGAATATTAAATAGAAGAATATTAAGAAGAAGAATGTCTAGAAGAAGAATATTAAGAATAATTAATCCAAGAATATTAGGAATATTAAATTTTTAAATATTCTCTCGAATTTATTTTATTTTAATGTTTATTTTCAATTTTTAGACCACTTCGACAAACAATTTCGTGGGATGCTCAAAGTAATTTGTCTGGTTCTCTACGTACACTCTCCGTTGATGGGAACAGTGTTATTTCTCATATTTCCGATGTTTCACAATCAACGGAAGAAGATGTGGGATGGAGTTCGGAAAATAGTAATACCGATGATGAAGATACATTTAGTGAAAATCCTGGACCCGCACCAGTGAGTCTCATATTTTCTTTTTAATTTTTCAAATTTAATTTTTTTCATACGTGTACAAAATTCTTTCTTTTGGGAAAAGTAACAAGTTCCTACTGTACGGAAAAGTAAGCAGTAAGTTCTTACTTTCAAAATTAGATCAAAATTCTACTTCGGTAGGATTTTTACAAGCATATTTCATTTTTTAATATTGTTAATTTCTGCCTAAATTGAACAATTTTTTTTTGTCGACTTTTATTGAATTTTAGAAAAATTCAAAATAAATTTTAATCATGTAAGTTACAATAATTAATTTTCTTAATTTCTCTTTTGTTTTCTGCTTTTTATGTCACGAGTCACGACTCATAAGGTCGTAAGCTAAACTTAGACACTTGACCATCGGTCTAAATAAAATATAGTGTATGATAAAAAAGGTAAAAAGAATGTATATTGAAAATAAATGTAAAAACTTACGTAATTTTTTCAGGGAGGAAGATACGTTGCTCTGGCTGATTATTGTGCAGTTGGTCAATCGGAAGTAACTATGCGCGAAGGTGATCACTTAGAATTGTTAAAGGTTGGCTGTGCAGGCTGGTGGTTCGTTAAATTAATTGGATCCGGAATCGAAGGTTGGGCGCCCGCGGCATACTTGGAACCAATCAGTCGGAAAACGTCTCGTAGTTCACAATCTGTAAATAGTCAAGATCCCATGTGAAACAGGCGACTGACACACTAGGTTTATCCTGGTGTGTTGGATAAAAGCAATCAGTGCGATAATTTACTACAACAAATTTGTAAATTTCATAAAATGAAATATAAAAAACAATACTGGCTTACAAGTCATCGATATGATCAGAAACGTGATTATTAGGTAAAATTTTCTAAAGATCATAAAAAAGAATGAACGAAAGCATGAAAGAGATGAAAAAAAATACATTTTATTAAAGTTCCAGTGTTTTCGAACAGATCCAATGTTTAAAAATGAAAAATTGTTTTGAAAGTTTTAAGAAATTAGAAAAATTAATCGGCACGAAAAAGAAAAGATGTCATACAACTGCCATATTTGATGTACAATGGAAATTTGCAAATGTCGATTTTTTTTTAGATATTTACATTGGTCAGAAAAGATCAGTTTTGATGGCCCAACCGATTTTATCGGATTTAGAGAATCGTGTTTCCAAAATATGGATAAAAGCGATTTCTGAATAGTTCTTTAAAAGTTAATGCAAATAAATAGTTTTCCTCCAAAAGGGAAATAATTTTTTCAAAATGCTCGCATTTAATGTTAGTCACAAAGTGAAACGAGCAGGCCCAATTTTCGGTAATTTTGTGTTTCAAGTAAAACACATTTACCTGAATCATACCAAATATTTGGCACTTATTTGTATATATAGTTAAACTTAAAAACTATGAGAAGCGCCAAGTGCGCGGGTAGTTTTATTATACATATTGTTATTAAGGGAGAAAAAAAAGGAAAAACAACAATTTTCTGAGTACCAAATCTACTAGTTATCGCAAACAGTGCCGGTATCCATAGGTCTCGAAGACCATAAGATACTAGAATTTGTTAAATATAAGAAATCTCAAGGAACACAATTGGTTAAAACTGAGATGTGCAATATTGTATTAGAGAATATCAAAAAAAAAACTTGTACTTAGGACCAACTTGAATTTAAGCAAAAAATGCAAAAGTATGTGATATTTAATGAGAAAAAATATTTAAGAAAGATATTTGAGCAAGATTACTTTTGCAAATTTTGTTAAATTCAAGTACAAAATAATATTCCATTTTATACTTGATCGTATTGACAGTAGAAAGATAGAATCGCAATAATGTGTTTTTATTATAAATTTTAATAGGTCATAAAAGAATACACTGAAAGAAATTAATTATTCAAAGTCAATGAATTTTTGGAAATGAATTCTAATCTTCGAAAGTTCATATCCAAAAATTTTACTAATTAGAATTCCCTAGAAAAATTAATTAATTTCTATCAGTGTAATAATTCAAGTAACTGGCTAGCAATATATGTTTTTCAATTTTACAAACTCAAAAATCAATCTTACAAAGTTTTTTCCAATTTTGTGAATAATTTTCTAATTAATTTATTCTACTGTTAAAAATCAGTGAATTACAATAGAATTGAATAGTCAGTTTAAATTTCAAAATTACTTGCGCGAAAAAAATGTTGGTTAATGTAACTGTCAAGTGATACAATTTTTTTAAAAATCTAATATTTAAATTATCACCCATTTTTACACCGTCCTCTTACAAAAAGGCCTCATCTATTCGAGCTCTAGATATTAAAACATTTTTTTTCTTTTTTTTTAATAGAATAACTATCTTTTTTTATACGTGAAGGATAATTAATTTTGTGATTTATTATTTATATACGTATAACTTCGAAATTATTTTCAAACTCGAGAGTTTAATTTATGAAGATTTTTAAAGTTGTGAGTTTCATGAATTTCATGATTTTATAAGAAATTTTTCTAGAATTTAGAATCTATTTTTATAATGAATATGTCATGTTTTTATTTATAATACCTATAATTTTTTATATTAGTAATTATGTGTTAAGTAGACAAATTGTGAATTTAGGGAAGAATTTTTGTTTTCGTTTATATGAAAATATATTTTCTTGTTTTATATATAAATTTAATGGGAATTTAATTTTGTAATATTGTTTAAAATTGACGACAGAGACTAGAAGGAATATATACACATTCATATAGACAATAATATTGTCCATTTTGAAGATTAATATTCATATAATCATCTTTTCAATATAAGAATTTGCTATATAACATTGTACCGAAACCGTCATTCATCTTCCCTCAAAAGAGTATAGGCAAATAGAAGGTGTTTTCTGCTAATAGAATTTAAAAAAGAAAAAAATTTCAAAAATTGTTAATCCAATATGAAGTCACTTTATCTCGAAAATGCTGATTCATTTGTAAAAAAGAAAAAATAATATTTATTCCAAGAATTTACAATCTTATTAGTAATAACGGTTCCTCGATCGTTCCTCGAATAAAAGAAAAAAAAAGTTTAGAATCTATTTTTACATAAATAATAAAAAATAATAATAATATATACGCCGAAATCGCTTCTATTTGCAAATTGTGAATAATTTTTGAAAATTCATAGTGCACCTGTCACTATATTTCTATAAGCTATGAAGAGTTATTTATAACGACAGTTTAGAAAAAAATAGTTACAGTCTTTGGAATACAATTCGATAAGCAAAAAATTTGCTCAATATTTAAAAAAAATTCTATTTTATCTTATAGGAAAAAAGATTTTTTCTTTTTTTATCAAAATTGAAATATTTCAAGACGTTCTCTAACGCACCTTCTTACGAATTGTTTCCATCACCTGACTCTAATGCATATAGTTCTGAGTAGAATTGAAGCTGTAATTCCAATATTAGAATTGAAAATAATAAAAACTTAACAACGACATTAGAATTTCTCTTAAGCTTAATCATTGTGTACGCTTAGAAATCTGAAGAAAAAAAAAGATTCTCCTTTGACGAAAAAGGAAATATATCTATTCTAAAATAGGAAGTGCAATAATTAGCATTTGTAAACATAAAACCTAGTCGAACAATCATATCTAGGATTTTTTTGAAAATTTATACAAAATTCCATAATCAAATAATTGATGATTATTAGAATTGAAATGGAAAATATTGCAACGTTTACAGCAATAATGCAAAAACTTGGATTTGAAATTCGAAAATTAATCCATAGTTAAAATTTCTCATTACTGACAAACGATGCAATATTCATTTTAATGATTCAGAATAATACAAATTTCTTTTCTATTCAAGGTGGAGTTAATTCTTCACTCATTGCATAAGAGTTACAATAAATGACAAATTGAGAATAATAAGGGAAGAAAATAATTTTCCAAATGTAGATTAATAATTAATAAGAGGCCAGTACCGAAATAATTTATTGAAAAAAAGGTCAAAGAAAACGTTAGCTTTAAATGTCGCTATTAGAAAGCTTTTTGCTGATTATAATAAATACTGATCATAGTATACCCTGAACAATGTGACTGTTAGTTTTTAAACATTGCACATTTTATGAGGTTGAAATGATTATGAAGATGATTAAAAGACTTGAGAAATGTATTAGTGAATAAAGAATCTTAACGAATTCTCAATTTTGGTGCAGACAAAAAAAAAAAAAGATAAATATTACACCACATTGTCTCAAAACTGCGCAAAAATCAATAATTTGTTAAGATACCCAGTTGAATGAAAAAGGTTATAAATGATATATAATATTTGCGTATAAGGTGTGTCCAAGCACTTAGAAATATACCCTAGTACAAAAACAAATTGATTTTTGATAGACTTATATGATTTATACAGGGCTAAATTGATCTGTTTGTTATTTGTCTGTAAATAAAAAAATACCTGATCTGCTGCATTTTGTATGATGAACGCTATATATTATTATATCTAATCTAAAACGATCAAACTTCAAATTCATCGCAGACAATATAGAATATAATATTAAGCAACAGACTTCTCGAAAAACAATAACATTTTTTCAAATGTGATTTTTGAAAATTGGATTGTAATAAGAATAAAAATACAAATAATAATTTGAATTAATATTAAAGGAGAAATAAAAAAGAGCTTATTGGATATGTGTACAAAATGCATTGGATGGAGAGTTTAGCAAATTTCTATATAAAGAAAATTTCCATTTCCTGTGAGAAATTGTTACAATGAGCGAATCACCACAGTGTAAATAAATGAAATTGCAGAAATGCCATTAAAAATTCTTCATTAATTTACTTCCCCTTTTTATTAAATAAATTCAATTGCGACTCGATCAATTCACAACCAGAGAATAAAAACTAATAATAAAAATTATTTATTTATTTTAAACAAAAATCTTATTTGACAGAAATAAAAATTTTGTTTGAACCAAATAAATTTTTATTTGGAAGAAATAAAATTTATTTGGAACAAATAAATAGTTTAGTAGACTCTGAATCAAATATATCTTTTTTTCTGGGTGCAGAAAACTATTTTATTACTCACAAATAATCTAGTAATAATTAGCAAATTGATAATAATTAATAATAAAATAAAAAAATAATAATAAAAAAATAATTAACAATATTGATAATATTAAAAAAATAATTAATTCGAAAATTTCATTTTTATCGGGAAAAATATCTCTCAAATAATTAAATTTTCATCAATTAAAATAATTATTTTTTATATGAAAATAAAAATTTTTCGATAGTATTTTGAATTTTGCGAAATATTCCTAAATTTTTTTTTTGGATTTAAATTTCGAATGAGGTCAACACATAATTCTGGGAATATACTCTAGAGGGAGCAAAGTTACGGATCATTTTGTGCCACGACTGGCGTCCATTCATTATTGTTCATTATTGTATTCATTATAGCAGCGTCAACTATTCTCCAGTGAGAGTGCTGCGGTCAATAATAAATTTCCTCTTATAATTTTTCTTATAAAAATTACTATTTATTTTCTCCCCTATATAAAAAAATAAACAATTATTTACAAAAATGGCTCCCAGTGTTCAAGAAATTCCAAAAGAAAAACTCGAAACTCCTCATCGGGGAATAAATGCTATCTTACTTGGTCCACCCGGCAGTGGTAAAGGCACTCAGGTAATTTATCACTTAATTAAAATGCACTTTGTACCCATATTCAAGAAGAAATCATTTTCTAGTCAATTTTTTATTTTCATTGAAAAAAAATACAGTCAAGTAGTACTATTTATTACTTCAAAGAAAAAAAAACAGCAAGAGATTTTTTGTGTTTCTATAAATGAGTGACACAAGGAAAAAATATTTTATGACATTGTGATTTAATCACAATTTTTATTAGCCAATTATGTAATAACAATTCAAGTCTACAAACAGAATAATATTTATACTGATACAGGTGGGCAAAAAGTGGGCAAAAATTAATAATGGAGTTTGGAGTAATGATTTTTTTCTGAAATGGTTGTTGTCAATTTCCAGAACCTTGAATATTTTAAAATAAATTGCAGGCTCCAATTCTGAAGGACAGGTATTGCGTTTGCCATTTATCAACAGGAGATATGTTGAGGGCGGAAATTAATTCGGGATCGGCAATTGGAAAAAAAGTCAAGACCATAATGGAAGAAGGAAAATTAGTGAGTGATGACCTTGTGGTTGATATGATTGATAAAACGCTGGATACACCTGAATGCAAACGAGGTTTTCTTTTGGATGGTTTTCCAAGAACTGTTCCTCAGGCAGAAAAGGTAAAATAAAGGACTCTTTTAATTTAATTCTAAAAACACTAAAACTACAAATACAAGAATTAAAAGAATGAAAATTTTCTTTTAGTTGGACGAAATGCTTACTAAAAGAAAAACAAAACTCGACGCAGTCATTGAATTTGGAATCGATGATAATCTTTTAGTGAAAAGAATCACTGGTAGATTGGTACATCCAACAAGTGGACGATCCTATCATGAAGAATTTGCTCCACCTAAAGTCCACATGAAAGACGACGTAAGATTTTTGGCAATAATTTTAAAAACAAATGATAAGCAAAGTTCTTTTATCTATTGTTAAAGATATTAAATATTTCGAATTATTGATTAGTTTTTACATTCATTGAATTTTATATATATATACACAATTACAAATATTACTAATACGCTAAGAAACTAATGGTTTGAATTTCCGAGCAATTTTTAATCTATTTATAAGCAAAGTTATTTATTCATTGATGAAGTTATCTGTTGACCTTTATTCAAAATTGATAGTCTTTCAAATAACAAGATTGATATATAAGTTTACAAATTTTTCTCTCTTTTTATTTTTATGTAATATGATAATTCTATGCAATTTATATTTGAGAAGGAATTTTATACTTTGTAAAACATTTTAATATTTCCAAAAAAAGAAAAAATTGATAACCTTTCTCTTAATATAGGTGACAGGTGAGCCTCTAATAAAGAGGTCAGATGACAATGCAGAAACTTTGAAGAAACGATTGGCTAACTATCATACACAAACACAACCTCTAGTCGACTACTATGCTCTCCAAGGAGTTCATAATTACGTAAATGCAACAAAAAGTAGCGAGCAAGTATTCCGAGATATTGATAAAATCTTTATGAATGCGATTAGAAAGGAGGAACCCAAAGGATTCTTTAGCAAGCTTTTCTCTTAATAACGTGTGCATAAAAAAGAACCAAAAAAAAGTATTTGTTCGTAAACATCAGAACAATTTTAAGTTTACGAGAAAACTTAGTATCACGAGAAAAAAAAATATCGTGTTTAATGATGAGTAGTGATATTCCAGAAGAAATAATTCCGCAGATAGCAGTGTAATATTTGCTCAATTTTCAGTGCATTGAAGAAAAATCTTTAAACTCTCTAATGTCATTGACAATTTGGCCTCATAGTGTAATTCAATGACCTTTTAAAATTAACACGAACGAAAATAATATTGTCTAAATTAACTTTAAACTTTAATAGCACAATGGCTAGATTTCACTGTAAAATTTTTTGAAAAAAAGATGATAGTAGATTAGATTTGGA
Source organism: Leptopilina clavipes (assembly GCA_001855655.1). Classification (NCBI taxonomy): domain Eukaryota; kingdom Metazoa; phylum Arthropoda; class Insecta; order Hymenoptera; family Figitidae; genus Leptopilina; species Leptopilina clavipes. Next base: position 11,519 of record JUFY01022534.1, read on the forward strand.
TTTACAGACAAGAAAAAAAAAAGAATTATTAATGGCACGCTTTGCTAAATATATACAAACAAAAATATAAATATTTTGTTAGAATCGCGTTGTACTTACAGGGAAATTATATCAAATATCTAATTCTTGTGAATTAAAAACGAACTTAGCGACCTGAAATAAATCTTAAAAGGCGATAGAAATTTATTTTAGAGTTAGATAAAATACAATAGTTAGAAAGTCAAATTGCATGGTGCTGTTTATTTTGCATAATTGAAGGCATATTTTAGAATAAAATAGAAATGAAGCACTAAGAATTTATCGACAAAAACTAGCTGACCATTGTCGTCATAACCTCATTTTATTCCAAGGCAAATTCTATTTCAGTATCAAAGATCTGAATTCAATTGATTATATAATTGCCTAATATTAATTTACCCTTCATTTGTACCTGGGTGATAAGAAACTTGATTGCACTCCAAAGATCAATTTTCCGTTCAAAGATATTTAGAGGTTAAAGTTTTTCAAGATGGAACAATTATTTTGTACATTCTAATTTTTCTACCGACAGTTTGTGATTCTCCATTTATTATATAATATTTACTTTAAATTTAATATTTCGCACACTGTGTTATATACAAACAATTTTTTTTTTTTTTAATGAAAATACGAGTAATTATTTACTATATTTGTTTTCAAATGCACATTTGCAAGGATTTTTCTGCAAAGTTTATAAATATATTGGTCAGCATGTAAAAAAAAACAAAATTGTGCCTCTTGCAAGCTTATAGATTTCACAAATATGCCTATAAAATTATAGTTGATTACTTTACTGCGAGTAAAAGAAAAAAGAAATCTTTTGTTAAAGTTTTATGGACAATGTGTATAGAAATATTATACAGTGTATCAAAAAATGTAAAAATAATTAATAAAGCCTAAACAAAATAATAAATTTCAATTGTCTCGATGTCCTTAATATCTTAATATTAAACCATTGAGGTTAGTGTCAAAAAATGTCAAGTTAATTATCATAACCTGAAAATCGATTTTCGAAACAAGATTTTCTTTGAAGGTAATAATACTACTTATTGTTGTATAAAGTTTAAAAAGGCAAAATTACCAAGTAAAACAAGTAATGATTGAAAATAGAGATTTTTCAAATACCTCAACCGACTCTTCATTGCCATGGAAAATATTCACAACCAATTCACAACCGTAATTTGTCATAAGTCAATTAATTGTTCATTTACCGAACAATTATTGATTTACTGTGTGTAAATAAATGGAAAGAAAAGAATGCACTTTAAAAGCGATTAAATACACACGATAATTTAAAACAAACGCGAATAAACACATTTTACTTTGTCAATAAAGAGCACTGATAAATGAACCGGTGTCAATAGACAAAACAACTGAACGGCTGCATTTTGAAAACTATCGACATACGTTCGAGAATCGATTGTGAACATCGTACGCAGCTAACTTCGCGTAGTCACGTCAACAAACACAGCAACTGTCAAAGGCATGTAAACAAAATAAATTCAAGTTAATAATTTACTAATTTACTTGTAAGTTTACAGTTTTTTTCAATTATGATCAATTTCGACACTTTTAATTAATTTTAATTTCCACTATTTAATTAAACTTCCTTCTGTTGAAATATATTTTCAACCTTTATTTAGTATTCCATTAAAATCAATAATGTTATCATGTTACTTGTGTGATATGCGGTTCGATATTTTATTTTTGCATCTCATAATTTATTTCACAGTTTTTTTTTAATTGAGTTAATAATTTTGCTTGTTAATTTTATACCTTTTTAATTAACTTAACCTCACTTTTGAAATACGCTTCGTTTCTACTATTCCTGTGCATATATATTTAAACTATTTTTACTACTTATATTATAATCTTATTAAAACAATTTTAGATAATACTGAACTGTCAGGTCTTCATTAAAATTTTCAACAGACAAAGTAAAAGATAAATACAAATAATTGTGTCAGTATTCTATACTTATTAAAAAAAATAACAAAAAGTTATTGACTAAAATGAATTTTAAATAACTATTAAAATTTCAATTAACAACTATTTATTGAAAGTATGTATTATGAATTATTTTAATTTATTTTAATCATCTTTTATATAATTCAAATTTCAACACTAAAAAAATTATGAATTTGATTCAAATAATGAATTACTTGAACATTTGCAAATAAACATTTATTTTCTTTAAATAATAATTATTAATAATAAATCAAATTCTGTGTTTCAAACACATAAATTATTAGTTTGAATAAAAATTAAGTTTAATTAAATAAAAATTATTTCGTTTATATAAATATTTATTCGATAATAATCTAGTAAAAGATTATTTCAATCAAATAATTTTTTTCAGTTAGGTATATTTATAGTTATAATTTTTAAGTAATATTCAAAGTTCATTGTAAGGTAAATTAAATTATTTTCTTTTTCTTTTCAGGCATTACACATCCAAATTGACAAAAATCATGTGCAACATCACAAAAAAATCTATTCCTGAGAATAATGTTGAATATTATTTTTAAAACAATAAAAATTTATATTTAAAGATACTTAAAAAATAATAATAAACATGTTTGTTTATTTAAGTAAAAAAATTGCAATACCCAACAATTATCGATTGAATTGCATCTCATGGAATCAAAAACAGGGTTTCATTGCTGTCGGAGGAGAAGATGGACTTTTAAAAGTTCTCCGTGTCGATGGAACAACATCTGGACAAAGCAGTGGTAAAACGCGCGGTGTCGCTTCCAGTAATAATCTCAGTATGAATCAAACTTTAGAGGGTCACAATGGTCATGTGCAAGTGGTTACTTGGAACGAGGAATACAAAAAACTAACATCCAGCGATCAGAATGGTGTCATAATTGTTTGGATGTTGTATAAAGGATCTTGGTATGAAGAGATGATAAACAATCGAAACAAATCAGTAGTAAAGGGTATGGCTTGGAGTCAAGATGGTCAAAAAATTTGCATTGTCTATGAGGATGGTGCTGTGATTCTTGGCTCAGTTGATGGAAATCGAATCTGGGGTAAAGATTTGAAGAATACTGCACTTTCGGGAGTTCAATGGTCGCCAGATGGAAGACTTCTTTTATTTGGTTTGAAAACAGGCGAGGTACATCTTTACGATAATCAAGGTACATTTCTAACGAAATTAAATATTGTTCCTTTAAATGCAGGCCAACCGCAAACTATCGTTGCAATGCACTGGTACGATGGTAAAAATGGTTACACGTCTTTGGATTATCCAACATTGGCTATTTGTTATCAAAGTGGAAAAGTTCAATTAACCAGAGATACAGCTGATGATAATCCAATTGTCATTAATACCGGAATGGCAGCTGTTTGGTGCGCTTGGAATGGTAATGGTTCTCTGCTTGCCGTCACTGGAATAATACAAGGATTTAATCTTGGCGATGGTAAAGAATCAAATGCGATTCAATTTTACACTCCACATGGTCAACACGTCAGGACTTTGAAAATTCCTGGCAGAGAAGTCACTTGTTGTTCCTGGGAAGGAGGATCATTTCGAGTCGCCTTATCAGTCGATTCGCATATTTATTTCGCGAACATAAGACCGGACTACAAATGGACATATTTCAGTAATACGGTTGTCTTTACAAACGAGAGAATCAGCAAGGATGGAATTTGCATTACTTTTTGGAATACGAGCAACAACACTTGCTGTACAAAATATGTTCGATCTTTGATTTCAATTACATCGCAGGGAGAACATTGTCTCTTGGCTGTTAAGAATGATCCAATTCAAGGTTCCGAGCAGTTTGTACTAATGGTTTGTAACACGATATCAACACCGATAGATACAAAATTCACTGATTTGGAACCTTTACACGTGACAATGACAAACAACGCTGTTATCGCCGCTTCAAAGAATAATTTCCTAATTTGGAATTTTCGAACTCCTCGTACTTCAGTTTTGAACGCATCAAGAATGAGAAGAGACAGAATATATCATGTGGATGATACACCAACAGGAGTGACGGAAGTTATTCAAGATTTGGATAAAGACAGAGCATTTGAAACTCCACTTAATACAAAAGCAACGATGGATCCAATTTGTTGTATTTGTGCTACAGAGAAAGTTCTACTTTTGGGCAGAGAATCAGGAATGATTCAGCGTTATTCACTTCCTCAAGTGACTCTGATAAATAGATACAACACTACAAATAAACCTGCCAAAATAGCAATCAATTGCAATTCAACAAGAGCGTCCATAATGGACAATTCTGGAATTTTAACAATGTTGGATTTGGAAGTACAGAAAAATTTCAACACCGAGGAAAAAGAGGAGGATGTCAGTAAATTTGAGAGAAAAGATGTTTGGGCAATGTGTTGGGCTCAAGACAATCCCTCCCTGATTGCCATTATGGAAAAAACGAGAATGTACGTCATTAGAGGTTTAGATCCAGAGGAACCAATTTCTTGTTCCGGTTATATTTGTTCATTTCAAGATTTGGAAATTCGTTGCGTTCTTCTTGATGAATTAATTCAAAAACCAGAAGAAACACGTTCAGAATTGGTCATTGATTTAGAAGTGAAATCTTTACGAGATACTCGAGAACTATTGTCGAAAGTTGGTTTAAAGGAAGCAAATAATTTTATTCAAGATAATCCTCATCCTCGACTTTGGCGTTTATTGGGCGAATCGGCATTAAAAGATTTGGATTTAGAAACAGCGGAGAATGCAATGGTTCGTTGTACAGATTATTTGGGAATTCAATTTATCAAACGACTGCGAAACATTCACAATGATCAATTAAAAAAGGCAGAGATTGCAGCGTTTCTGGGTAATTATGATGAGGCAGAAAAATTATATTTGGATTTAGATAGAAGAGATTTGGCAATTAATTTACGACAAAAACTTGGTGATTATTTTCGAGTTGTTCAATTGATGAAAATGGGCATTGGTGGCTCTGACAAGCAAATGGAGCATGCTTTCAATAAAATTGGCGACTTTTTTGCTGAAAGACAAAATTGGCAAGGTGCTAGAGAATATTATGAGAAAGGACGAAATCTTGAAAAGCTGGTCGAGTGTTATTACAAATTGGAAGATTATCACGAGTTGGCAACAACAGTCGATCAATTGCCTGACAAAAGTCCAATTTTAAAGGGAGTGGCAAAAATGTTGGCTTCCGTAGGAATGTGCTCTCAGGCAGTGGCTGCTTATATTAAGTACGGAGATGTGAAGCAAGCCGTAGACACTTGCGTGCGTTTAAATCACTGGGACCAGGCGGTTGATCTAGCCAAGACTTATAAAATGGCTCAGATTGGTGAACTATTAAATAAATACGCAAATCATTTATTAACAAATGGAAAAAAATTACAAGCAATTGAACTTTATAAAAAAGCCAATTATCATCTGGAAGCGGCAAAACTTCTCATGAAATTAGCAGAGGAACAGGCAAAGGGACGAACAAATCCATTGAGAGTGAAAAAAACTTATGTTTTGGCAGCTTTACTTATCGAGGATCACATCAATAGTACGCCAATTGCAAAGGGAACGAGGAGTAATATTATAATGGGACTTTCGGAAAGTAATGATGATACTCGAGTCATTGAAATTGCCTGGAGAGGGGCTGAGGCTTATCATTTTTTGCTCCTTGCGCATAAACAACTTTATGATGGTAATTATGATTCGGCAATGAAAACTGCATTAAGACTTCGAGAATATGAAGATTTTTTAGAAACCGAAGATATATATTGTTTATTGGCATTGTCAAGTTGTCTCAATCAGGCATTTGCAACATGTTCAAAAGCTTTCATTAAACTTGAGGCATTGGAGCAAATTTCTCCAACGCAACGAGAAGAATATGAAGAATTGGCTTTAAACATTTTTATGAAACACAGTCCAAAAGATACTCGAAACACAAAATCAGAATGTGTTAGTTGTGAAAGTTTAATTCCTGATTGGTGTGTTGCATGTCCTAATTGCATGACACGATTTTCAGCTTGTGTCATTTCTGGTAAGCCAATTATGGATCCAAATACTGCTTGGATTTGTACAGTTTGCAAGCATCATGCAGCATCTGAACGAGATGTAGTTAATATCAGAGCTTGCCCCCTATGTCACAGCACTATCACTTACATGTAATTTTTCTCATCGATAGAAATAATTTTTTTTTTTTTGCACAAATAATTGTAAACTATTTTATAAACTTCAGTAAAATTGAAATGTTTAATTTTAAAGTAATATTCTTATTTCTTTTTTTTTAAAGAAATTTACACTGCAGAAGTTTTGTTCGCACTTGAAACAAAAATATGTTTAGTTTTAAAAACATAAACAGCAAATTTTGAAATAAGGTTCTAAATTTTTTTTTTTATTTGAAAATTATTTTATTTTCCTATGTTAGGAATTGGAGTGATTGAAATTTTTTTCAACATTAATTAATGCGTTGAGACTAAATTATTAGCTTTAGATTTCACTGCACCAGTGACTTTATCAAAACAGACTATTAATATTAAGTTTTAATTTACTACGTATGACGTATCAATTAAACAGTATTGTATATCAAATCCGTCCATAAAAATTGTTTAAATTAGTGACAAAGTTGAGTATATTTATAAATTTGTTAAATAATAAATGCACTTGATATTAAAGAAAATTTTTTCTTGCAACCTACATCATAAATATAGTGTAAGCTTGAAAGTTGGTAAATTTGTAAAAACTATATTCAAAATAATCAAATACGAATTTTTTTTTATTTTATTGAATTTTAATTGTTGTCATAATTTTTAATTATGTTCTTACTTCTTATAATTTAATTAAAAACCTAATTAAAAATTAATCAAAAAATCAATTGCAATTGAAAATAAAAAGTTATTTAAAAACTTGTAATTAACTGTGTTATTTAATTAATTTTTCAATTCTCAAAAATTTTAATCAAGTGATAACAAAAACATTAAATCACGCCCAGTAAGGCAAACTTTTTAATTAGACATTGCATAAGAGAACTTTAACCTTTTTTCAAGAGATTATTTATTAAAGTATCAAAATAATGAGAATCTTGCGAAAATTTATATGAGACATCAAATAAATAATTAGATATTTTCTATTTTCTGAATGTATCTTTCCGGTATTAATGATTACAAGCTCATAAAGCACTTTTATGAGTTTTCTGATGAAATATAAAAATTTTTATCAGAAAGGGTCCTAACATATGAATAATGCTAAAAAATATTTAAGTGAACTACAGAATAATTAGATATAGTATTTTCTATTTTCTGCATATATCTTTCCGCTCTATCAGCTTATAAATCCATAAAGCATTTTTATGATCCCACGCTTACGAAACACAAGATTCTTTATCAAAATAACACTATTTGAAGTCTTAGATCTATGAAATATATATATAGGGGCTGATTGTATAACATAAAAAGTATGACGTATTTTTTACCGGTATTTTGAATTTTTTTGATGTTGTGACAGATAACTTTTTTGTTCATGAAAAAACCTTAAAATACACAGTGTATTTTCAATGTTTTTCCTGATTTAATTTATTGCAGGGATTATAGTTTTTTTTATCGATATGAAAGAAATAATTGTTATAAAGAATATTTGATGGATTTCATAATCCATAAATTTGAGAAATTTGTTACAATCAGATCCAAGTTCATCTATATATTCATAATAATGATAATGGGAAATTTAGACAAATATATCAAAGAAATTGTGACAAAATAATGAAATTCCATTATTTTAAAATTCTCTTAAATTATAAAAATCAAGGAATAAATACCTTTTTCTGGAGGAAAGTACTCATCGATTTCAAACTGCGAAGCATTAAGCTGACAATAAATCTTAGACGTCTGATATCACATATACATGATTAAGATTCCATCCGACAGTTTTGGTAAAGCAGTAATTATATTATCGAAATTTCTGATCTGAAAAAATAATACCCATTTTAGAATTAAAGGTGTCATTTAAAATGATTTATCTGTTCTATTTCAATGAACTTAAATAAATACTTAATAAATAATATGCTTTTATTATCTATTTTTCTTTCAGTAAATAAGTTTTGATAATGATATATAATAATATATATTTAATAATTAATATTATAATATTATAATTAATATTTAATAATTCAATATTATTTTCATTACTCTGTATAAATACTATTTCATTTCTAACAATCGAAATAAGCAATCAATAATAATTAAATCCATTGTACGGAAGACAATTTTCTTCATCTTTTCAATTGCAAATTAGGCTGACTATAAAAGTCTTCACAAAAACTTTTACATCGTCAATCATATTTCCTTTGCCGAACTAGCAAATTTATGTAATTAAACTGAAAATTGCATTTTTAATATCCAACTTACATTAAGATTATAAAAACCTGTTAACTTCATCAAATTGGAGGTTAAAAGTTGACAAAGAAAATTATACTTACAAATTGTCGATGTGTCTACATATGCTGCGTATTAAAAGAGGTTTCGATGCAAATTCTTCAAGTGAACTACTGATTACATCGGATTATTGTACATAACGAGGTGCAGAACACTGTAACAATTAGAGAAACAAAAGTTTTAACGGTTTTAACAACAGGGTGCCAAGTCAAGTGGTCAATTAACATATAGCGCCATATTTAAAAGCTCACATTTACCAAAAGTCTCCAAATTACCCCCCAATTAATCGGATCGGCAAATAATAACTCAATTAATTAAAACAATTCTATGGTTATAATATTATTAAATGGTGATATTTTTTGCAATTAAACAATACGGAATGTTTAAAATACTTTTTATATAATATTTAACAAAATATTCTACATTTCTACAACAATTTGGCAACATTGGAAAAATTAGAGTAAGTTTGCTAGGTTAGTTTGTCATCAAAAAAAGTGTAATTTTTGTTCTCTAATTTACTACTTACACATAAAAATGGCTTCCTGTTGAATTTACACGGCAAAATTACATATTAAACCGGTTAAACTTTGCACGCAAATCGCTGAGCACATTGGTAAAAGTGATGCATTAGTATAGGTGGATCATGGCTTTGTAACACACACACACATATACGAACGTAAGCGCACCCTTCATGCTACTTCTGCGCACGCGCACAGCTGCCGCGGCAACACACAAATTTCTTGGTTAAAATACAGTGCGTTCCGAGCAGTGTTGGAGGTAGGTTGTTTTTCTACTCGTGTCCTTTCTTCGTGAATTGTTTCACGTTGAATTTGCAAGAAAAAACCAATTTATTATCCTCCCTGTTACTAATGTTCGAATAAAAAGTGTGTCGATACTCTTTCTCTCCCCCCCTTCCCCAATTCTTCTCTTTTTTTTACGTTAGTTTTCTATGAATTGTGAGTGCAAGTTCGCGAGTGATTGACAATCATGAGTGTCCTGTCATTTGTTTGGGTGATTTTGATGCTTGGCATCCCATCAACAGTTCTTGCTGGTCTCAAATGCGATGCTGTCAAACCTTATTTTGAGACACATGGATTTCCCGCCAGTGATATTCCGAAGGAGCCAATATCATGTAAGTTTCAATATATACGAAGACATTTTATTCCCCTTCATTTGATACATTTTCATTGTCTTTTAGTGTTTTTATCTGCGGCAATTTCATTGATTTACTGCTTATTGAGATACAAACGTTTGAGGTTACTCTACCTGCAACTTTTTTTTTTCTTTGCAATTGATGTAGTCTATGTATGATTAATCAAAATTTACTAATTGTTGATCAAATCTGAACTAATTTGTCCTTATAGGCATTAACTTTGCAAACAGTTGCCAATATTAGAAAAGAAATTAATTGAAAAATCAAGAAAATTTATCTAATTAAACATAACCTACAAAATATTAATTGTTCGCAAAAACGTTACTGCTTTTGAATTACTATCAAATGATTTTTAATCGCGAGATTTAAATAATAGTAGTGCTCTACATTGTTATATACGAAATGGAATAATGAAAGCAAGAAAAAACTTTTTATGATAATTTTTTCGTAACGAAATAAACGGATGTATAATGAAGAAGATCCCTAGAAGTATATATTTGCTAAAAATGTATTACTTTTTATAAACATGTGGACGAATTTCAAATCTCTCTCAGGATTCGCAGCACTCTCAATAAAAAAGTTTTCTTCAGTGCAAAAACCGCCACGTGTTTCGCGATAGTGCGGAACTGGTTTTAAATTGCGGGAATCTTTAATGGCCAATCGGGTCTTAAGAAAAAAATGACAAAAAATGATTTATTGCTCGATAGAATTAAATACCAATGATACGTGAACCACCCAAAGTCATTACGCTGATTAATTTTTAAGCAATTAAATTTTCGGTATTATTTAATTTGCAAATTTTATTTAAGTCCTTAACAAAATTTATCATAATTTTTATTTATTGTGAATTAAAAAAAAGTTCGAAAAAATATTTTATTATAATCAATTAATATTTTTTTCTTGAAGTTTTTTTTATATTTATATTTTATATTTATATTTTTTTCTATATTTGTCTGGGGTATTATAATCTGACATTCTGATTTTATTCAGTCCTTGGAGTTGAAAATGGTATAAAAATAAATTTCGGTATTCTAAAGGACTGTTAAAATTCAGTTAATTGGTAAAAGTTTGAATGAAAAAAATTTTTTTTTTGTAATTTATCTAAGATATGAAGTGAAGACTCTTCAACCTGTTTGAATGATCTTGAACGATTCCAGAGAGATTGTATCTTATGCATCAGTTTATTCATCGTTGAGGAGCGCAGGATTCGCAAAAATGTGTGCGGACTCGTAGTTTATTATTTGTATTTTTTCCGTCAACCTTCCATATACCCACCCTCGACTTCTCTTTCTTTATCTCACCCCTCATTCAAATGAACAAAGCGCATAATTCATCGGCCATAAATTCTCCGACGACGACCATGTCCTGGACCTCGCAAATCAGCTCTCTGAGAATTTCACCAAATAAATCGAAAACCATTCTGCTCGATCTCGATTCAGATTTATCGTTGGGACGCTTCGTCGTCGCTTATGTCTTCTTTTTCCTTTCCTCTCTCGCACAGTTGAATAGAGGAGAAAAATTCTAACAAGCTACTCTCCTCGACTCTTCCATTTCGTTTTCTCTCATATTTTTTTATTTCAGTCTCTCTCTCTCTCTCGAAATATGGTGAAATTAATTGAAAGTGATTTTCGGATATAAAAATTTACTTTCAACAGAGTAAACACACAGAATGACCAGTAACGGTGTCGCATGTATTTTTCCCCTGCTCTCCCTTTGATATATACCTTTCTCTCAAATCAATAACTGTCCTCAGAGGGGTGTGAAAACTATTTGCATATAAAAGATATTTGAAACGATTGACAGACCCCCTGATGTTCCCTCTACAGTTTAACGAAATTTTCTCCCATGAACCCCCATAACCACTTCGATATTTTTCAAAGTACCAGTAGTGAAATCAAATTACGATGCTCTTCAGAGTTTTACATATAGAGAAAAAGTCGATATACGATTGATGGGAATTAAGGAACATTCTTTTTAATCACAGCTTGACAATTTATTCATCGTCTGACTGACATCTGTTACTCTGTTCCTAAAGTTGCGAATTTGAAGTCCCCAATGTTTATGATCAAAAAAATATATTCTTTTATAATTATTTTTTAATTTTTCTCTACAAAAAATTGTTTTGAAATTTTTGTTATGGACAATTTAAGAAATAAAAATTTTTAGGCATCAAATATTATGATTTTCTCCTTGAAAAAATATTAATTTTTCCAAATCGGAATGATCCTAAATTTCTGAACGTTCAAATGAACGAAATTTATTTATTTCTTCTTTAATATAAATTTTTATAATAATAATTT
>JUFY01022534.1:35784-47228 GCA_001855655.1 Leptopilina clavipes
CCCCCCAAAAAAAATATGAAGAACAAAAAAATCTTAATTTCAGCTTTCAAAATAATTTATTGTTAAATTAAATTTTCTATTTTCTATTCCAATAAGCATTTGCTGATTTCAAATATTTAATTATTTACATTATGTGAATTCCAAATTTGGATCACCGTTATTTTCAAACATAACGTTAATAATGAATTTTTGACATTTGGAAAAAGATAGAAGACTAAATTTCTCAAATTACCCAAAAAGGGATATTCCAGGAATTGCAAGTTGATGTATAAGTCATGTTGAATCGTTTTCCGCTCAAGATGGATGGCATAATTTTGTAGTTGACCGTTTCTATTATCATCTTGGAACAGGCGAGTATTGTCGCTAGTGACACATTCTGACACTAACGACACGACACTACATTACAAGTCTTTAAATCATTTACACAGTCCACACGTCGTCAGTTTATATTTGTTAAATGTCCGCTGTTTGTAAAATTTGTACCCAATAGGTATGAATTTAATATTGCTCATCCTAAAATACATTTTTGTATTTTATTTTCAATTTTTCGATTTCCAATTTATTTAAAAATATTTTCGTCAAATTCATTTTGTTCGAGAAGAAAATGTTTTGTAAAATGTAATTTTCCCCGATATTGATTAATTTCTGACAGACGAACGAACAAGTTAACTCATTCTGTCAATCATTTTAGTCTCCTACTATACAAATACAAGTGAAGTATACTATTAACTGCCCCAATGATGGAGCACAAGAAAGTAACACTCTAACGTTTCATTGATTGACGTTTCACACTTGACCATAATGGTCGTAATTGAATGATGAAATTCTAGATCGACATTTATCCGCAAAGGACTATATAAGATAATTTAGATATTTTCCGCAAAAATAATTGCGGAGAATTTTTCGAAAATAGTTTTCGTAAATGAAAGAAGATGTAGAAAAATATTTTTTTGACAAATGACAATTTTGACTGACAAATTCTTTTGAAGGCTAATCACTAGTCTTGATAGTGTGATATGAATACACCCCGGAGGCTAAAACAGAAAATGTCACCCCACTTCACACATAGGCGATTACACGTTCCACGTGTTAACAATTCGGTCGCGGTTAGAATGCTATTTAACTCTTCCACCAAGCTGCAGATTACTCACTTGTATACTGTGAACATCTGATTTCGCGTGTGCAAATTCCTGTCGTGCAACTACGATTCTACAGATTTTAAGAAAAAATTATTTAACAAAGATCAAAAAATTTCTTTTTAAAAAAGAAAATACAAAAATTGATAATTTTAATCCCTGGGAATGAAAAGGTGAAAATGAAGGTTTTAATAAATGAAGAATGGAAAAGGGTTGAAGCGAAAGAGGTGGAGAGCAATAAAGTCGAGTATGTTTATTTAGGCTGTTCTCTCCATTCCGCTCTCTTTGCTTCAGAACTACGACTATACTTTTTCCTTCTGACACTCCTTCACTTTCATCTCAGTCTATCCCATTTCACTTCTTTATTTCTCACAACTAAAAACCCTTAGAAAAATATTTTACTTCTTCCCAAATTTTTTATAATTATTATATATTTATTTCAAAATAATTTCCAAAATATTGAGTAATAACTCAATACTGAAGAAATTTAAAATTGTTTCAGTAAAAAATATAATAAAACATATTGAAGTTTTTTCTATATGAAATTGTCAATAGCTTTATAAGAGTTGTAGTTATCTGGTTAATGGGCGCCAGAAACTTTAAAAATTAATTTTTAAAAAGCTGTCAAAAAAGTGGTTAATATTAAACAAATTGTGTTATAAAAAAAACTCTCCTGACTGAAAAGTTTGCTGATTCAAAATTATCAAATATCTTTAATTTCATCAGATAATTTCACGTACATTTGAGATAAAGTAAAAGATAGTTTTCTCGAAAAAAAAAACAGGAGTGAAATTTTGCACAATCTACTAAAGAGCGCGTGAGTAAAATTCGCTGATGTCATATCCGTAGAATATATATAAATGGCGGGCCGTGACGCGATTTGCTCATTAGCGTCGAACAATGAGTAAAACCATTGAATCGTAGGAGTGAAACGAGGAAACCCCCCCCCCAAGTTCTCCTATCTTTTGCTTTTCATGAATTCTCCTTCTCTTCTTTTATCATTGAAAAGAAATATAAAAAGAGAAAGATTCAAGGCGTTCTTAATAGAAAGAAGATATACAAAAAACTAACACAAATAAAAACTGCTTTAATCCTTACAAGGAGCCGACAAGATATTAAAAATTTATTCCCAAAATTCTTATATGTTGAAACAATTTCGTAAATATTAAATTAAAAAGATGAATTTAGTAATTTTTAAATTACTAAATTTAAAACTGTTCTAAACTGTCTTAATTGATTTATAAATTTTAAAATCGAAAAAAAAATACTGTTGTAAATCACACGCAGCCAATTTATAATTTCCTGTAGAAAATTTAACAGCTACCTGGCGATGAGACGCTAGCTTATTATATTCTGAAGTATGAGATCATCGTTCACGCCCTTAATGTGGCATCAAATCTCATTTACACTACTCTGAATAAGTCACGCTGCATTTGGCATTCACTGCCTCTATTTCTTATATTTCTTACATTATAGCCTCGCCGTCTCTTCTCACATATCTTTTAATATCCCATTCTCGATTAATTCTATCCCGGCTACAATCTAGATCATCAAGATTTAATTTAGTAATTACTAACTGAAAAGTATTTTTGTTAGTAATAGTAGAAATCATAAATTCTGCGCCTTTCATTCCAAAAAAAAAGGTGAAACAAGTTTGACATGCACCATGTTCGATTATTATCATCATCATGTAAAATATTGGAAAGGTGGAACCCAAATGAGCTCACCTAGTATAAAGTTGAAAATCCAGCCAAAAGGAATTATTATAGTAACATGTCCGTAGCGAAGTCGCGTCATCCCGTGTCACCAGTGACCAGGTACTGGTGCTTGTTAATGACGGTGGTCCTACTAAATCGTGACCATTTGTTTATGCAGTGTCGCCTCGGAAGGAACAAGCACCGTGGCTGCGTCTCATAAATCCCTCACTCCTCGAATGTAATTTGACGTGACAAATGGCAGATGTAACGATAACGCCGCGCATCCCGCTCGGTCGGCAACATTTAAAATATGAGTCCGGCGCCCTTCATCGTTCATTAAAATAGACCGAAGAAACGCACATACCTATCTCCTCCACCCAAAAATGTTCCTCATAATCCCTAAGAAAAGTATTTATGCCCGTCATCCAAATATCCGTAGTTATCAAACGAGAAAAAAAATTACAAATACCGGAGAATCATAAAACACTTGAAACTATTTAGCTCTCTGAAACTTTTTCATCGACAGTTTTTAAAAATTGTAGAAAAAAGGATGATTAAAAATGAAACATATATTATACACAAGCAGAAAAAAATAATTACCGTGATTCATTTTTTGGTAAGATATTCGAGATTTTAAATATACACCTTATGACGCTTTAACATTCCGTAATTTTGTGTAACGATAAGGTAAAGAATATAAAGGATAGAGTGGTTGTGCTTTTTGATTGGTTTCCTTTGCAGGTATCACGCTCGTAATCTCAAGATTCGCTATGGGTTTATTCATCATAAGGCGGCTAAAAGTTAAACGGTCCAAAGACTTGATAGTTTTTCTATTTTTGAACGATATTTCACCAAGCGAAGCAAACTTTAACAAAACTTCAATTTTGCATTAATGCATCAAATTCTTTCATTTTGCGAACACCATTTACAATGGAACACATTTTCAAAATGTGGCAACTATTCTTTTAGGAAAGTTTTCAATAAAGACTAATATTCTTTGCTGAATGTAAATTCTGACTGAATGGGCGCCAGAAACTTTGAAAATTAATTTTCCAAAAAGTGAGTTCTGTACGGTTAGTTCAGATGATTCTTTGCTAAATATAAATTCTGGATAATGGGCGCCAGAAACTTTAAAATTAATTTTTCAAAAAGTAAAGTTACTTCAGATAATATGTAATCAGGAATTGATTCTTTCTTGCTCGCAGTTTTCGATCGAAGATGACTGGAGATGAAGAACAATCATCTCTCTCGCGGTAGCTGTTTGGACATGAATATGGTTTCTTCGCGATTTCGCTTCGCTCGTTACTCTGTTCGAGTGGGTCGGATTACCCGTGACCGACACCTGGTGGAATGCCTCCTTTTCAAGGACGCCGACCATCCGGATATGCGTAGTCATCATCGACACCTCACCTTCACTCTCTCACATTCTTATATTCTCTTTTTCAAATTTACACCAGCCTAATTTTTTTTTCTTTTTCACATAGCCCGGAAACCGATTGGACACACTGCCATTTGAGATTGTCAGCGATTTCAACGGGACAAACACTCGGATGAGAATTTGAAATTAAAGTCAGCCGTGACACACGAATCGAAATCGTATATCACAACTGAGATGAAAATTGCAAATTCATTTAATAATTTATTTCGATCGATAATTAATTACACTGGTATTAATATATACACACACTTTATTAGAAATAAGATTCAAAGAAGTGAAAGTGTATCAAAGAAGGAGGTTTGAGATTTTAATCGTCTAAAAAACGTCGATACGGACTTGGATGGGCGAATTAGCGGAAAGTATAAATTTAATGTTTCGGAAAGCAGAACATTGGACGAGTCAATATTCATGAATACAGAAGCAGGCGTGTGATCAACGAGTGCGATATACGTACTACATGAAGATAACGGATCTATAGTATTTAACATAAACAATTAACATACAAATGGTTCGCATTCTGAATGAAATAAAGGAATCGCCGGATGTCAACATTATTATGAGCAGTGTGCGATCTGCCACTGTGCACAACTCTCATGATCTGTTATACAATATCGTCACACCACTCCTCTAATCATGTCACTAGAATATGCAACTTATCATTTTTCAAACAAGAATCAATTGCGTTCACAAATCACAATTACCTGGTTACCTCAATTACTAGAAACATTACGCCAATATTAATTCCGCAGACAAAATTGAGACGAAGGTTATGACAATTTTGCCTTTAGATCTTGGGAGTCTATCGAAGAAATAAACAATTTTTCCTTAAAAACGAGAATATCAGAAAGTTTTCTTTAAACCATTGTATGTCGTTTTTTAGTCAATCGACTCTACAGTCAATAGACATGACAACTGTATAGTTTATTTTCAAAATTATAAATAAATATAAATAAATTATAACCTATTATAAGAATTCGTAATTATTAAAGAGACTTTAATTTCAGCAGCTGATGCATATTGAAGAAGAAGAAGAAGAAAAATGAGGGTAAATCCAAGTGGACATTATAGTATAATATATTCGCTAATATAAATAAACAGTACTTTACAACTGTTTTTAGTGGAACATGTGGCGAAGCGAAGACATCTCATTGATTATTCAATGGACTGTCGTGTACGCACCGACCAATAACTCACGTTCTTAATTGTCCATCATGTTGCATTGAGAATTATTTCCTTCGCTCGAGTTTTAACCAAAAAAAATTCCAACTGCCACCCAATTCTTATTTATACTTGGAAGAACATTCCCGATAATGAACAGTAATTACTATTTAATTATTATTAAACAAGATTTGTGATAGGAAATAAATATAACATATATGCAATTATTTATTCACAACAGTATCAAAGCAAAATCAATTCTTGAATCTTGATTGCATCAAATTTATACTTTTGAAAGAATTAATTTTTAAGTTTCTGGCGCCCATTATGTAGATTTTTGAAACTGTTTTTATATATCATTCTTTATACTCTTCTTTTTATTGACATTATTTTTATTTATATCATATATGTACCAAGTGTACAATGAAAAAAAGGGTTCTAAATTAGAACTGATTTCGGTATTAAACCATTACGATTTAGTAATGAACCACATTACGATTTAGTACCAAAAATTGTACAAATTTATTACCTTTCTTTTTACACTGTACGTTTATGAATTCTAAAAACAGTTTCAAAAATCTACGAACCAGAGTATTAAAAAGTGCAGTTGCAAGTGAATTTACGAACAATCAAAGTTGAATTGAAAAACTGAATGCTTTGCGCACATTGGTCATATTCAATCAGGATTGCGCGAGAACAGGTGGGATAAAAAAAATACCATGACGGTTTTTTTTTTAGCGGAAATAGAAATCTATATCGGTTTGGAGTTATATGAGGGACATGTGTGTGCATATTCGCGTGGAATAGAATTTTATTGTAAAAGTGCACACACGGAGATATTGAATTCATGTTGCATTGAACAAGTGCGTCGAGGCTTGTCGGCGCTCCCCCATAACACCCACAAGTCGCACTTCCTCTCGATTTTAGTATCAATACTGTCCCACTGTTGTCGAGACTCATATTTTAATAATGCCGAGACCTCATTATAATGTTAATACATTGATAAGCATCGACAAGCTCTTTCAATATCTCCAAAAAAGAAAGAATTATGCTCAACCCAGAATGGAATATAATTATATATATATTTACCATAAATGTCTGAATTGATATTCAAAGATTTATATCATAAATGTCTAAATTGATATTCAGAGATTTATATATGATAAATCTGGAAAACTAAAAATATCTTCAGAAACAGTTGATGGAGTCTGTAATGAATTGGTTGCAGAATGGAATGGCCTTAAGTGAAACTATATTAGAGACGTTTTCCCATTGGTCAAGTAAATCTTACCAAAGAAATAGACCTAACGATCAAGAAGAGTCCTCAAGGGATTAGAACCAGTTGAGTAAATGCATGATTGGTAGTCGAAGAAGTGGAGTGAAGTGAAATACTTGTGGTTTGGCTGGTGGATTAAAGAGATTCCAGTTGATCGAATCGACGATTACTGGCGGGGTCCAGGGTTAACGGAAAGACTGTGGCAAAAGGAAAAGGGGGCGCGCAATGGTTTGAAATCATTTCCGGTTCGCGGCTTCAACTAGAGGTACTACACCAAGCACTTAATCATTAATAGTTTGACCATTATCTTCAGAGTCAACAATCCGAATAATATGATTTCATTACAGAGAGATCAAACTCGCAACTGTCGAGAGAGAAGAATTCGAAAGAGACAAAACATTGTTTTAATTTCTTCCTGTTGAAATTAAAATCAGCCAAACTTGAATCAGTTTTAATAAATATTAAATAAAGAACGAATTATCACAATTCTTCGCTGATGAAGTGAAGAAATTTTTGGCACAGGGATGGTCTGGCCTGACCTACGACAACCATCAAGATATTAGATTGGCTAAAAACCAAAGACCAGCTGTTGGCGAATGTATAATTATTATAAATCAAAATCATCCTAAAATTTAAAATATACATTTTTTTCGGAAAAATTGGAATAATAGAAAATAAGGACAGGAAGGAGATTTGGCTGTATATTGGATTTGTCTTATAAGCAGTGCTCGAAAGTACATAGGAATACAGTTTCCTTTTGATTCATCAGTGGCTTAAACAAGCAAATCTAAACCACAAAAGCAAGAAGAAGCAAAAGAAGACTCGACTATGCTATATAAAGTCGTTCACCCCGATTCAGACAATCTAATGTCTGCGCGCGGCTGCCGGCTAACCCGGGAGTGATCCGTGATTGTATTAATATCACAACACGCCAGAGTACGGTATATACGTCTTCTCTATATGCTCTCAACAAAAGACGAAGAAAGAATACAGAGAGAGAGAGAGGGACAATGATAGGGAAGGGGGTCAAAAGAAACCAAGAATCCTCTCCCCTTGGATTTATGGGATCATCGGTGCAAAAGCACCATTGTGACACGACCTACGGTTAAAACGGATGCCCTGGTCCACCCATGAAGAAGAAGAGGAAGAAAAGGGGTAAGTAGA
The DNA here is from genome assembly GCA_001855655.1 of Leptopilina clavipes. NCBI lineage: Eukaryota > Metazoa > Arthropoda > Insecta > Hymenoptera > Figitidae > Leptopilina > Leptopilina clavipes. The sequence goes on from JUFY01022534.1 coordinate 43,654, forward strand.
AAATGCCAAGAAGAAGAAGAATTCCATTAAAAGAAAAAAAAAAAAAAACAGTGGAGAGTGTTTGCCAAAGGAAGCACTTTTTTAAAACTGGTACACGCCTTTTCAATACAAACAAATTCCAATTCAAACAAATTCCAATTAGTATTTTTAATTCTTGCCGCAAAGAGAGTTTTTACAAATATTCAAAACTGTTTCAAAAACTGTATCGAGTATCGAACTGAGTTATTAGCTTTGTTTCTTTATTTGCTAGTTCTGAATTCATTTGACCTGAATGATGCGGTTTTGAAGGAGGAGGGAAAAATGAAGGAGGAAAGAAGAGGAGAGGCGCCAAGTAGTAATAAGAGATATCGACGTGTCGAATGGATGTATAGGGAAAGGAAGAGGGTACAATATCGCGCCGGTCTGCGCTATCTGATTGGCTAATTGGGAAACCCAATAGTTCTAAATTAATCGGTATCATTAATAGCCTCTACTAGTGAGTGAAGAGCAGTAAAAGAAGGGAGGGCGGAGAGGGTGCCAGTTTAGAAAAGAATGAGGGATCGAAGACGAGAGAAACATTTAAGAAGTCAGACCCGACATTCCAACAGCCAGCAAAAGCCTCACCACTCTCTCTCTCTCTCTCCCTCTATGTCTGCCGGCTAAATTTATCCTGAACGATGGATGAACAATGGTTACATAAATAGAACAATATGCGTAGCAGCCGTGCAAATGAGTGAAACTCATTTTCAAAAGTCACATACACAATCATCCTTCCCTCCTGTCAAAAATCTTTCCCCAACAAGTTGATTTTTACCATCTACCATTACAATTTTTCATTTTGAATCTTCAATTTTTAATTTTTCATTTTTCATTTTGAATCTTCAATTTTTAATTTTTAATTTTGATTTTTTTGATTCTTTGCAACTTTTCGGAAAATGAATTCCAAAGATCGGGAGGAAGAGAAGTTTTCCTAGAAACTATGGCGCCAGGCGAAGCCGTTTGTTATAAAATCGTCGCATAGAGCAAGACAATTCTAAAGATGTTGTTTACGTTAGAAATAGCTCATCCGCCGTCTACAGCAAATCCGCGGTTTCATCTTCCCATCAATCTTGTGCCCCCCCCTCCCCCCCGGGAACAGAAGATCATTTGCATCCGCACTGACAAAACCTTTATTAAACATGTGTCATAATTCTGGCATTGTTACAAATCTTGATGATTGGACCAATTATTTATAATTTACTTCCTACTCTTGATAATAAATCTCTTCACTTGTTTGCAAATTCCAAAAACAGCATCATGAAAATTGCAGACATAGACATAAAGTAAAAAAACTAAAGGAAAAAAAACAAGAGAATTAACGGACATCGTACAAATTTAAAAAAGCGTAAACAACAATATGTTGGTTACACTTCTTTTAATTTGTACGATACAAATTAAAAGAAGTGTAACCAACATATTGTTGTTTACGCTTTTTTTAATTTGTACGATACAAATTAAAATATCGTACAAATATAAATATCGTACAAATTAAAAGAAGTGTAACCAACATATTGTTGTTTACGCTTTTTTAAATTTGTACGACAGTACTTTTCCCTGACTTTCTTTTGTCGATTTTCAAGTTTTTCTGGACCAGTGGATCCACAATGTTCAATATGGTCTAATTATCATCAAAAGATTATTTGTTCTTTCGTTTTATTTCTGCTGTTTGAGATTTTGAAACTGTGAGGGTTTTAAAGTAATCCGAATATCAATTAGTCATGTTTATTAAAAGTAACGCCAAATCACAGACTGATCCTTTTCTCTTAATTCTAACAAAGCATTATAGGTGAATTATCTTACAGACTTGTAAGATTCCTTGTTATGATGGAATCTGGGAATGGAAACATTTTAATTTCTGGTACGTCACAGGAAGTTGTAAATCATAAACAAGTCTGCGATAGTTTGGAATTCGGATGATGTGCTTCTGCATTCATAGAATCTGGTAATTTCTATTTAGCCACTTAACCCCCTCCCCTTCCCTTCGTGACAAGTCGCGCGACACGCGAAGAGAATATACTTGTCGATTCAAAAGCCAGCTTTCATTTGCGGCTTATTAAGCGTGACTATGTACGAGAGCCGATCCTTGCCTTCCGTCTGGCAGTTAATTTGAATTGCTGGATGGTCGACTCGCTCGCGCGAGCTTACAAAGCTATAATTATTAATACGCGTCGTCTGCGCGCCCCTTGTATTCTTGCACTCATTTATTAGGGGCACACCTCGGTTACTTCCAACTACACAAGTCTAGCAAAATCCAGACTCGTTTTGCCATTTCTGAATTGCCTAGCTCATCTCGGGTCATTCGTTCCATTCTTCTCCTTGACACCGCACTTTTGACCTCATCCATTTTCAACTGTATTAATACCAACAAGAATTACATTTATTTCTTCAAAATCAAAATACTATTTTCAATTAATACCAACAAGAATTTGAAGAAAACAAATTTCCTCACAATTATATTTTTAAATTCATAACATCATCGACAAATAAGAATAATTCAATTTTATATTATTGAATTTCAAAGTTCGTTCTTGGGGAGTTTCGGGACCTTTTCAACTGATTTGAGAGGAAAAAAAAATTCTATACGAGTAATGTCTTACTTTCTCTCAGTTAAAGTGACTCGACAAAAGGAAGAGAAGAAGAGAAAAAAACAAAAAAAAAAACCAGATTGATAAGAAATTCATTCAGAAGAAGATGAATAGAGTAAGATATCGAACCAGTCAAAGAAAAGAAACTTTGAAGGATTGGTTGCAGCTCTGCCATCTCTTGGTGTTTCGTTGTACCGCATCAACGTTTTTACGCGATTCCCCTAAAAAAAAAAACGCGGGCGTACGAAACTATCACGTGAGCTCTTCCTTCTCCCGATCAGATTATCCCTTCCTCACTCAAACAAAAAAAGCAGAACTCTGCTATACGTTTCTCCTACTAAATATTACAATTTTTTTTCACATTCTCAATTTTTTTCCCCAAAAAATAAATCATTGCAAAACTTTTTAAAATACAATATTAAACTGGCAGCAACATTGGGGCAATGTTCTCAATATTGGTGGAAATCTTGCCCCACTTTGCCTTGTTTAAAGTAGGATTTTGCAAGAAACTAGGAAAACTAGCTAGGCCCTTACTGAAGCCCTATTCTAAATTCCCCCACTTTGATCTGTTTAAAATAGGTTTTGTAAGAAATTAGGAAAAATAGCCAGGTCCTTACTAAAGCCCTATCAAAAATTGCCCCACTTTGATCTGTTTCAATTAGGTTTTGTAAGAAACTAGGAAAAGTAGCCAGGTCCTTACTAAAGCCCTGTCAAAATTGCCTCACTTTGACCTGTTTAAAATAGGGTTTTGCAAGAAACTAGGAAGACTGGCTTGGTCCTTACAAAGGCCCTATTCTAAATTGCCCCACTTTGATCTGTTTAAAATAGGTTTTGTAAGAAACTAGGAAAAATAGCCAGGTCCTTTCTAAAGCCCTATTCTAAATTGCCCCACTTTGATCTGTTTCAATTGGGTTTTGTAAGAAACTAGGAAAAGTAGCCAGGTCCTTACTAAAGCCCTGTCAAAATTGCCTC
>JUFY01022542.1:0-10379 GCA_001855655.1 Leptopilina clavipes
TGGATGAGTTGGACTAACTTTTGATTCGATTGTTTATCCAATTCTTTGAAAAAAAAAATTAGCAAATTATAACGAAAAGTTTAAACATTTAAACATTCAGAATGAATTTCGAAATTTTCGAAATTTTATCATCGCAGTATTTGGTATACATAATGGCAAATTTCAATGTCGATGTGAGTTATACAGATATTTTATAATTAACACATTGTCCTTGCTCTTATTCTTTGCCCATCACTAACCGTAATATTGTTCACAAACGTAAATCTCCGTTTACAATAACAAAGGCTCTCACGAGTGGAATCGATTCAGTAAATCGTTTCTGCAATGAATCTGTGGTGTTTACCTTTTTTTTTATTTGCTTCGTAAAATGCGTACATTTAGAGGTTATGTTTCGATTAAAGCGCGCATTTCTTGACAGTGAGAGTGGTTTTGAGGGGTTCCGGAGGTTTATCCCACCCCCAAAATAAAAAAAAAATTGCTAGGGGTATATTTTTTGTCTCAAATGTTGAAACCCTCTGGGAATTTTTTTTCTTTGTACGCCCCTGGAGATTATGGTGAATTTTTTTTTAAATATAAACGTTACAAATTATGGGAAATTTTATAGTAATATACATACCTGAATTAGGAAGTAGGAGTAAATTCTTATGACGTAAGCTGGCAAATTGAAACATAGAAAAACACTAGAGACGATTAGAAGCATTTTAGTGACTTTTGTTTGACTAATAAACGCGTGAGTTGAACGCGAAGAAGAATTTTGTCTATTACTCTCCTCGCGACACTCTTGTCCGAATTCAATATTTAATGTTTTTCTCACTCTAACAATACGCCAGACCGATTTGACAATTAGTGCATTTAAAATCACAATTAAACAAAATGGCACAACGAATGTCAAAACAGTGTCAATCACATTATACGCACTGGCCCATTTTTGCCATTCGTCGTCTAATGTGCACATGGTTGAATTTAAAAATGAATTTGTTGCCTGTACCTTGGAGAATAATAAAACTGGACTACAGATTATGAGACCAATTAATGTTATAGTGAAAATGATAATTTTTGCCCGTTTTACTGTGCACATCCATTGTCGTTGCAATGGATAACGTACGGCGACAAATCTTTCAACAGTGAACGATACAACGAACCAAGAACTCAAAAAACTGCACACTGTCGTTAGATAAATGAAAAATTGACAGAAGCCCTGCTTGTCGAATAATTTCACTTCAACCATTCCCAGCCATGTGATAAATAGTGACAGTAAAAAGCCAGTGTCACTAATGGCGAGCGATGCGAGATAAAAGTTTGATGATGTTCGTCGCATTTTTGTACCAAAGAACACGTACACGGAGAGACAGTTTCCCAATGAACCAAGATAAACGAGAAATGGTATGTAATACATTTGAAAAACGTGCAATAATATTAGTAAAAATTCTTCATTATTGGTGAACATTATTGTCTCAATTGTTTTATTATCCATGATGATGATTTCTGAATATATATTTGAAATTCTTCTTCTTCTTCTTCTTTAAATTGTGGCTTCCAAAATATATTTAAAATTCGATCACTTCTAGTTAACGTTTCATTTTATTTTCTTTCTCTGCATTCTTATTTTGGAAAAAGCTTTTTAAATATACCTTTCTAGTTTTAATAGTGTTTATAGTAATATCTGTTCATTTTTTTCCCTTTGGTTTTTTTGTTTTCTTCGCTTAGTTCACGATTCTTCTGTACACTTGGATTTATTTATTTTTCTTTTATTATGAATATTTCTTTTTGTTTTATTTCTAATGTTTGGAATAGAATATAATAGATGTATGCATCTTTCTTTCTTTAATGCTATAATTATTGTTTTTACACTTAAAAGAAGCATTATTATTTTAATTTATTCCGTCTTTATTCAACACTAATTTTTTGGAAAAAAAAATTAATTAAATATTGACTTTATTATTTAGTTAATTAGATACAATAGCTTTTTAATTGTTTTAGATATTTTTTAATTCCTTTTGATATTTTGAAATTATTTTTAATCGTTTTTCATGGTTTTTAATTAGTTTTAATAGTTTTTTATCCTTTTCAATAGTTTTTTAAAATTGTTTTCAACAGCTTTTTAAATAGTTTTTAACCGTTTTTAACTGTCTTCAATAGTTTGTAATTGTTTTTTATCGTTTGTAATAATTTGTAAATGTTTCTAATTGTTTTAAATAGTTTTTGATTGTTTTTAATATTTTCCAAAATTGTTTTTAAAATCATTCTCAATTTTTTAAATTATTTTTTAATTGTTTTAAATATTTCTTTAATTGTTTTTAATGTAGTTTTCAATAATTTCTTCTTTATTTATTTAAATGGATTGATTTTATTTTTTTGTTTAAATGTAGTTTTTACTAATTACTTTTTATTTATTTATGTGGATGCTTTTCAATCCATATTTTTCAATTTAATCCTTCATGTACTTCACATTTTGCTTTAAATTTTCCTTTATTTCTTATATTTATTTCTTCTTAATTCCCCCCTTTTTGCACATTTTTAAGTATTCACATTTTAATTTCTTCGTGGAAATTTCCTGGCATTTGTGTTTTCCTATTTTTTCTTTTTTCTTCCTTCGTTATTTCTTCTTTTATTATTCCTTTTTTAAAATAAATTCTTCCTTAATTCTTCTTTTTTCATTCCTTCTTCCATTTTATTTTTTCTATATTTATTCCTTCTTCTTTATTTCTTCTTTTTTATTTCTTCTATATTATTTCCTATTTTTTATTTCCTCTTTTTTATTTCTTCTTCTTCATTTTTTCATATTTATATTTTTAATAGTTTCTTATTAATTTCTATTTGTTTCTTATCAGTCTCTATTAATTTCTTATTTATTTCCTCTCTTATTAATTTCCAATTTAATTTTTCATGCTTATTATTCCTTTTTGATTATTATTTTATTATAATTTTATTATTGTTTTATTATATTCTTATTTAATTAATTTTTTATATTATATCCACTTCTTTGCGCATCTTCACATTTATTATTCTCTTTTCTTATTAATTTTTCCTTTTCTTTTCTTTTCTTTTCGATTCTCAATATTTTTCTATAATATTTTTCTCTCGCTTATTTTCTATTTGTTTATTTATATTTCTAAAATTAAAACTATTAAATTTAGAAATTGAATTACTGAGTTTGTAATTTACTTATTTTTTTCTTTTCTATTATAATCGTTGGTTAAATTCTGAAGATGTTTATTATTTTTGGAAACTTTGAATTTCAATCTTATATTTGGAATATTTTGAGAAAACGAGAATAGAGGAAAAAGTTGATAAAGATTTGAATTTTAAAAACGGCGAACAGTGACGAGAAAAACACTTTTGTAATAAAAATTTGTTAAAGGGGAAATTTATTGGTTTTCGAAATTTATTTGATATACACACACACTATATTTAAGAAGACGTTTTCAATTATCACTAATTTTTATTTAACAACAAGGAAACCATTATCGGTTTGGCGCCCCAATTATTTCTGCTTGTCGGTTCGACGATCCTTACTTGATAAAGCGCCACACGCAACAAACCTGGCTTCTGCGCGTTGTCGGAACAAATTGCATCTTTTTCTCCATAATAATACAGATGTGCGCAAAAGATTTTGAAAAGCAAAAAAGAAAAATAATGCCATTTATTATTTATTTAAACCAAAAGAAAATAAAATCGAATAATATTAACATAAAGTTCGGGATTTATAATTCTTAAATCAATTTATCATTTTTTTTTATTTTTTTTTTTTTATTGCATATATATATATGCGGTATGTATAGTTTCTGTGCCAAGCGATTAGTCATCTATGGGTGCTAAATGTGTGGTGTTTGTCTAATGTCAATCAAAATGTAGATAATTAATGTTTTTCAGCTATTGTTAGATATTTAAATTATTGAAATTTATTTTTATTTTCTTTTCAATATATTTTTCTCTCGCAAATTTAATAAGCAAATATTTTTTTTATTATACATTTTTACCCTAGTTGACAAAATAATTGGAATATTTCAAACTGAATTATAAAAAAAATTACAAAATTTGTTATTTTTTGAATTAATTAAAAATTGTTCAAAAATTGTTTACGAATTTAAAAATTTTTTAAATTGATTTAAAAAATTTTTTCGTATCTTTTGTTAATAGTTACATATACGGGGTGTTCAAAAAGTATGGAAACAGTTTAAATAATAAAAAATGTTAGTATTTTTAAAAGAAAAAAACATTTAAACAAAAAAATATAAATGTAAAAAAATTATTTCGTTTCCAAAAATTTTTCGAACACCCGGTGTATAGATATAAAATTCCCCTTGGCCCTTGAAATTTTCCATGTTAATTATTAAAAAAAAAATCATTTTTTCAAACGAAATATATTTTTTTTAAATTATTAGTTTTTGGAGAAAGTAAAATTAAAACTTCAAAAAGTAAATAAGAAAAATAAAAATAAAAAGAATTGTTTTTTCTCTGATATTTACATGAAAGTTTTTTAAAACAAGAATAAGGTAATATATTTTTCTCTTTTCATTACTAAAAAAGCCACTAAAAATATATTTCTATATGTATGTGAAATTTTAATTTTGATTTATATAAGGTTTTTTTTTTTTATTTAGTTTGAATTCTTCAAACATAAATCTAATTTAAAAAATTGAGATGAATTTATATAAGAGTGCGCAAAATAATATAATTCACAAGGGATAATAATTTTTATTATAAAATCACAAATATTGAAAATATTTATTTATACATTGAATATTTGAATTCTAATAAAAAAATTCATTTTTATTATATTTAAAATTTAAAATTTATAAATCAACAAATAAAATATTGCGTAAAACTTATATTTATATTATAATCAGATTATAATTATTATACGTGAATAATTGAAATTTATGTGTAAATTAAAAAAAATATATTTCGATATTGCAATTTAGTTTAAATTTTTCTATATTGGCGATTTTAAATTTGTCAACATTATTGAAAAAAAAATAATAGAATAAAGGAAATTTTTGTGTAAATAATATAAAAATTCTAATAATGATCACTAAAGAGAATGACGACCACTCCTCTTATTTGAGGAAAATTATGTATAATAGTAATTGCTAGCCAGTCAATTGATCGTTGAAATATCGACGTTTTTTTGCACGTGTTATATATATTTTCTTTATTTTTAATTTTTAATTGATAATATTGATGAAAAAGATAGGAACTCATTAATTATATTTTTTAAAACATAATAAACAATAGAAATTTCTTTTTCAATGAGAAACTGCCTTAAACAAAAAAAAATTTAAATCTCATTCAAAACAATGAAAATAAAAGTTTAAAAGTTTAATTTAGTTTTTGTTGAATTCAGACATATTTTAATATAATTATAATTAATTCTATTGAAAGATAATTTTTTATTTTTTACTTATTATTTTGATTTTATTATTTTATCTATTTTTTTAAATATTATAATTTATTTTATAATTTATATTACAAATGTATTTATTATATTTTATATAATAATTGAGTTAAAATAAAATTCCGTGATTCTTTAAAATTTGTATAAAATAAAAAATGTTATGTAGATTTAATTGTTTTAGAGTTAATTTAAAGAAATTTTCTCTTTTTTGTTAATTTTGAACAATAATATTAAGAAAATAATTTTTTTTAGTACAAGATGAATTGGCAGTTGGATCATCGGCTGCTGGCGCTGGACCAATTAGTACGATTACTGGAGGGAAATTACGAGGTGGCACCCTTGATGCTTTACTTTCAACAACATATTGTCGAAATCAAATGTATCTCTCACGTCAACTTGCTCAACTTCATCCGGAACTGACAATGCCCATGTTTAGTGGTGAGTTTCAATTTCAAAAATGTTTCTTTTTTAATTTAAAAGAAAAGAAAATTTTTTTACCGCGTTTTTCCTTCTTTTAATTTTTTGAAAATGTTTTTTTTTAAAGTTAGTTAAAAAGTAAGTTAAATACTCTATTGAATAATTTTCTTTTTTGTCAATTAATATTATAATTTACAGTTAAAGATTGGAATGGATTTTTATTTTCCCTTTTTATCATTTCCTTAATCTTCTGCTTTGAGTTTTCATTCTAAAATAGTAGTATGCGCCCGTTGGCTCGTTCGTTTTTAGAATTTATGCAAACTACAGGCTTTTTCAAGCTTTATTCCAGACGTGATCTTTTTTCTCAGTGAATTCATTGTAATCCTGGCTTTCATTTCAGCCTAGAAAATTTAGTATAGAATAATCAATTTTTGTACTTTTTTTCTATATTGTTTTATCAACATATATAATAAAATTTTTTTTAAGTAATTAAAAAAAAAAGTAATGTCAATAATAATTATATAAATATTTTTGATTTATTTTTTAATTGAATCAATTCTATTCGATTTTATTATGATTAGTAGAGAAAAAGAACACGCGCGTGAAGTTTCTGGTTTCAAATTGGATATTCTGTACATTCTATTATCCGGATACTCGCCTGCATCTATTAGTTCGGATAATATAGTTTCTACTGTAGTATATTTACGCGAACTTTATGGAATATTGCTGTATTAGAAATTAAATTAAATTCATAAATTTTGAAAAATTGTCTCTTCTTTTAAAATTAACGCAGTAAAAAATAAAAGAGCGTTGAAAAAAAATTATTAAATAATTAGTAGTATTTTAAAACAAGAAACGGAAAATTAATTAACAATTATTCAAAAGTTATGTTTGATGTAAATTACACATAAATATAATATAAATATTAATATTTCCTTTTTAAATAATGTTTCAGAAATCACTCACAGATTTCAAACTGCTCGAAGGGAGGTGCGTCAATTATTGCTGCAGTATTTACTTCCTTGGCTTCATAATATGGAACTTGTTGATCCAAATGTTCCACCTCCGTCGAATCCTCTCAGTTATTACCAGGTGAGTTATTATTAAAAATTTTATTCTGGTATTTTTGAAAATAATCGAGGGAAGTTATATAATAATAAAATCTTATTCTTTGCATCAAGACGAATCGATTGGTCTATATAAAGTATAAATTATATTGGAAATTTAGAAAATTAAACACAAATTAAATGAACCAAATTAATTTTGTAAAAGTAAATTTTTAATTTGCAAAAAAAGTTTGGAGGCGCCGGGTATCGATCCCGGTACCTCTCGCATGCTAAGCGAGCGCTCTACCATCTGAGCTACGCCCCCTGATACTATTTACTTGAGATAAATTTGACTGGACCACTAAGAATGATCCAGTTAAATTTGAAAGTAAATGCATTCTGTCTCTTTAATATAATGCAATCAACGAATTGAAAAAACATAATCATAATACCTAATCAATTATTTTAAAGAAATGTTTTTTCAAATCTAAGTGATTGGATTTGTTCAGCATTGAATTTTACATTTTAAATACTAAAAATCGTATTGAAATTTATTTTATTGATATCAATAATTATTAATATCATTAATAAAATTTATAATTAGTATTATTATTACCATAAGCAAAATTAATTTTTATTATTATTTCAATTTATTTGATTAATTCTTTTAATCATTATTAAGTACTTGCATTATAATTATTTATCACATATAAATATTAATTTAATATCTAATATATTTAATAAAATTAATAAAACTAAAAATGAAAGAAACTAAACGGGTCACTGATACTTATATTTCGCCCAGTTCATTTCGTTTATGAGCGAGTTTTCATGCCATCTAGGCGGAAATGTATAGAATTACACTGGCGCGAAATTTAAAATTAATTATTATTATATATTTCCTTAAGGAATTAAAATTAAAATTTCTTATAAAACAAAGTAAGCCAAGGGGAATGGAATTAATTTATTTATGTGAAGAGATATAAAATTGGAATTTTTATAAAAATGTTTCAAATTTTTATTCAAATATTTAAAATATTTATTAAAATATTTAAAGTATTTAATAAAATATATTAGATGATTTTTCATTTAAACAAAAGTTTAAAGATAATCATTTAATAAATTGCTTGTTAGTTTTAAATTCTAAATTTATTTTTTTTCAACTTTATTCGCAAATCTAAATTTGGTATCTTTTGGATAATAAACTTGGAATGAATTCTTGAGTGAAATACTTGTGCCGCAGTTTATCTATGCGAGAGAATAGGTCCATTGAACTCAAATGAATAAAATTATATACAGTATAAAATTCATCAATTTCATTTGATTCCACTTCAATTTTTTTTTCTTTTATTTACATTAAAAACCTTTCTACTGAGAAAAATTTATTTTATATTTATTAAAGGAGGTATTTTGATTTCGTTATTTGTTTCAAAATCAAAATCATATAAAAATTTTCCTCTCTCACTGACAATGTAAATTTTCAATTTTAATTTAATTCCTTCCGATTCAAGCACTGTACACATTTATACGCTGTTTGACTCGTGTTGCCTGTGAGAGAGTTTTCCAGCGCCCCACTGCACTATTAATATGAACTATTTCTTACGTTGCTGACCTATGGTACAAAAGAAATAGTTCTTGCTAATACTGCAGTGTGGCGCTGTGCTAAAGCTCTCTCACTGTTAACAGGAGTCGTACATTGTATATAAGCAAAACGAATCAATGAGATAATGACTCACGAGTCATTATAATTATAATAATAATTAATAATAATTCGTATACTTATTTGTGATTTAAAATATCGTGACGGTTCTAGAATAAAGAGAAAAAATAATAATAATAATAAATTAAAAAGTATGCTTTCCTCTTTGTTACAAGGCACAGTTTTTAAGTTCTAAGGATTCAAGACATCCGACAATATTGAATGAAGTCATTGTTTGTTTTTCAAGAAAAATTTTCCTCTTAAGAGGAGCAAACTTCAAATGAAAAGTATTATAGAATTGAACGAAGAATTTAATGAAAAGTATTATATATATACCGAGACATGGAAAAAGAAACACTTAAAATAAAATTAATGCCAAGAACTTTCGAATTTGAAAGTAGAACACGATTGATAATCTTGTTAAGTATTTATACAATTAAACAATATCAGGGGGCGTAGCTCAGATGGTAGAGCGCTCGCTTAGCATGCGAGAGGTACCGGGATCGATACCCGGCGCCTCCAAACTACTTTTTGACAAAAAAAAGTACATTTTCTGTGTTTTTTTTTCTTCCTTTTCTTGACAAATTGCTTGGTACCTTTTTAAGTAAAATAAAACATTTCTAACTCCATTTTTCTTTGACAATGATACAGAACGACTTGAAAAGTTAAAAGTACATACTCGCATTTTGTCTGGGGGTTTTTTTTTGTCAGAGAAGAGAGAAAGAAAAACCTCTTCTACAACCGGTTTATCAACAGTCGTGTTCTAATGGTGTGTACCGAACAATAATAATTTTAATATAATAGCCCCCTTCCAAAATAAGTAAACTCCCACGGAGGTGAAAGGAACCGAAATACGTACGGCTGAGAATTAAAAAAATTTTTCTTATGATGTGAAAGTGGGTCATTTTGATGCACTAAAAAATTGATGGTATAAATTTATATCACAGGGGGCGTAGCTCAGATGGTAGAGCGCTCGCTTAGCATGCGAGAGGTACCGGGATCGATACCCGGCGCCTCCATACCTTCTTTTTTTGTGTTTAGTACATAATTTTTTTTTTATCACTTCCCTATTACAAAGAGAGTAATTTGTCATAATAATTATAGTAAATTACTTCCGTAAATAGTATTTTACCACTGTAAAATTTTTCACTATGTTCGTTATTTATCATAACAATGAAAACCGTTATATTTAGGAACCGGTCGTGGTCCAGATTGAGATGTAAATTCGTAGTCTATATATATGAATTCCCTATGCAAGTGAAAGGAATGGAAACAGGTCTCATGTAGTGCTGACGTTTTTAAAACGTGTTCATTGCATTGAAAGTGGACCAATTTGGAGGAATTAAAATTTTTTGAGAAAAGTAAACTTTATAGGGGGCGTAGCTCAGATGGTAGAGCGCTCGCTTAGCATGCGAGAGGTACCGGGATCGATACCCGGCGCCTCCAAAAAAATTTTTTTCCAATTGAAAATTTTTTATTTTTTAATAAAAAAATTTTTTTTATTAAAAAGAACTTCCGATTAGTGAAAATGGTGAAAATTTTCAAATGTATTACACTTGGCGCAATGTAAGTAAGGTTATGTTAGCATTGAAGGTGGCGCCAATTCGAGCTAGTGGCCGTCGCTGAACTAACTAACCTCGAATTACTCCACTTTAAATCTTTAATAAAATAATTTCCACGCAAAATTATTGTAAAAACTAAAGGGTCGATGACCCTTCCTTTATCACTCCTCCAAATATGAACCCGAAATATTCTATTCTGTCAAGATGAGAAGTAATTTCCAACATTCCCTTTTTTCCTGAATGTTTAAACAATTTTT
>JUFY01022542.1:10399-31168 GCA_001855655.1 Leptopilina clavipes
ATTTACCAAATGTTAAAACAAATTTTTCAATAATTATTTATAAAAATTTTGCAAAATTACGAGAAGAGCGCATATCAGGGTACCATAATCTAAATTTTCAAAAAAATCCCAACCCAAAATATTATTATCTTTTTAAATGAGAAGTAAACCACGAAACCACTTTTTCTCCCGGATGCCCTTAATGAATTTTTTATATCAATAAATATAATACTAGCAAGTTTCAAGAAAATTGTTGAGTGTGCTTTGAAAAATAATAAATTTTTCATGGAATGTCACTTATTGAATAAATTTTTCATTATTATTTATTATTTTTCATATTTTAATAAAGAAAATGTCTTTATTAAAAATTGTTTTATTTGAATAATTTAAAAATTGAAGTTTAATTAAAAAAAAAATAAACTAATTTTTATTGTTTTTGCTGTCTCAGTATTATACAAGTGACGTGACTCGAGGAGGTGGTCGCAGAGAAGGATGGGGTAGTGCCGAGGCAACTGAAATGGTTCTCAACAATTTATTTTATATCACTGCAAAGGTAATAGATTTTTTAAATAAAGTAAATTTATTAAATCCTATAGTTAATTATTCAGTCGGAATTTTTTTCATTGTGAAATAAATTTAACTTTAAATATTAAATGAATGAAAATGAATAAAAAATGAATATAAATAAAATAAAATAAAATAAAAAACCTAATATTTTAGACAATTTTAGATGTTGAACTTATGAATTATTTGTTTTCAGTTTTCCGATGAACATCCAAAAGAAATAGAAGAATTATGGGCGACACTTTGCGGTTGTTGGCCTAATAATCTCAAAGTTATTATTCGTTATCTCATTATTGTTTCGGGAATGGCACCCCAAGAACTCCTGACATACGTAAGTTTCGAAAAAATTTATTATCATTATCTATTATTATTATATATAAATTTTTTTTTTGTATTTACGAATTCGATATCCAATTTTTTTTAATATTAAAAAAATATTCTATTTTATTCTCTCTATAGTTGATTATATAAAACTAAAATCGAAATATTCTGTTTTGAATATTTACTTTTACTTTATCAATATTTGATACATTTCTTTTAAAATATAAAATATATATGTATGTTTACATATAAAATAATATAATATTTTTTTCAAATACTTGATAGAAAAAGAAATATACAATTTTTTTTATATTTCAGGCGAAGCGTGTAGTTCTTTATTTGGCAAGAGCTCGACCCGATAGACTTGTCGATGAAATGATGATAGAATTACAAACAGTTGAAACACTCAATTGTTTAATCGAACGAACTGAAACACCGCCGTTTTATCGTTTAACGAGCATGAGAAAAGCATCGTCTCACAGCGATGCACCAGCGGCTGATCCCGCCAATCCATCAAGAGATTTGGCAGTTGAAAAAGGAACAATTCACACTAAACGACATTCTGGAGAGGATCCCATTAAAGCCGGGTAAAATATTCAGTTTCATTATGTATTATAAATTAGATTAATTCTTTTTTTTTTTAATTCAAATGAAATCGAAAATTCTTTCGACTGATTTTCAATTTTTTTTTTCAAATCAAAGTAAATCGAACTTACTATAATTTTCCATTTTTTTTTAATTCAAAGTAAATTAAAAATTTTTCTTATCAAATTTAATTTTAATAGAAAATTTTTCAGACTAATTTTCATTTATTTAATTAATTGTTTTTTTTCCATCTATTTATAAATTTTATAGTTTTAAAAAATTTTTTTTTAGTTAATTTAACAACGCGAATGAATGATTTTTATGACGAATTTCAATATCTCTAATTCTCGAGTTTAATTACTCTTAATTTAAATGAATTAGTCGAATAATTTATTTTGTACATATTTTTTGTTATTTCTGAATTATATATTTTAAACAAATACAAAAAATTCGACAACTTTAATCAATTTATTTTGATGCAAGGTAATAAAAAGTTACTTTAAAAACACTGATTTTATCTCTATTACATATGAAATTTAAAATATGGGGCAACGTAACGAATTTTTTTTAAAGTATTACTTTAAAATATTTTTTTTAATTTAAAAATTCATTTGAACGAAAAAATCTACATACATTCTGTATTTATATAGTAAATTAATGTTCTCTCATATTTATGGTATTAATTTATAGAGATTAATTTTTATTTGAAAGGAAATGAAATGAAACTGGAATAAATTAACTTTTCAGTGGCTCAAAATCGGATTCTGCATTACGGGCATTGGCAACATTTTCGAATTCGAGAATTGAGAAAACAAGAACTGCGAGCGGACCTGCAATGTTGCCAGACGATCTTTCCACTCCTACAACTGAGCCCGAGGTAGTATTTTTTTTTTATTTTTTTTTATTGCAATATTTTCATTTATGCGCAAATTATTAATTTCTATTATTTATTTTTATTTTCAAAATAAAATTTCTTCATTTTGAGATTTAATGCTTTTCACAGATGAATACAGACGAAACGTGTTATGTCGCTCGTAATGGATCTACAAGTGTCAGTGGTAAAGTCGTTTGTGTCGGTGATATATTTGACATTCCACAACCACATCCTTTGCCAATGCCAGAATATGGGGGATACTTTGCACCACTAACGGAATATTTACCAGACAGTTCTCAACCAATTAGCGGATTTCACAGGTAAATTTGCGATAATCGCTTTTCATGTTTCGAACATTTATTTCCTCCTATAGAACATGTAATTTTCATTTATTCTATCAAAACTATTTATTATTATTTATTTAAGTAAAATTGGTTTGAAATTCAAATATTCAATTTTTACATTGCATTGTGTTTTTTTTAGATGCAATATTGCAGTGATGCTCCTGACGGACGTTGTTGTTGATGGAATACAATTGGATTGGGCAATTCATGTGCCATTGATGTTGCACATTATTTTCCTTGGTTTGGACCATTCGAGGCCATTGGTGAGAGATCATTGTCGATGTTTACTGTTGAATCTTTTGGTTGTACTGGGCGATCATCGTGATCATCTTGGTGTGGCGCGCGTTCTACTTGGAACAAAAACAGAACAATTGGGACTTGGATTGACAACACCACCTTTACCCGTGATTGAGCATAATTTCACCGAAGTTGATCCCGAGTTTGATAGTTATTTGTATGGTCCATCGACAGTTCCTCAGCAATCGAGTCCACCACAAGTAAATTCGCCGCCACCGACTTCGCCATCATCATCTCCACCTTCGCCACCGCCACCGCCGCCACCACCTCCTCCACCGCAACCACCACCACCTCCTCCTCCACCGCCGCCACCTCCACCACCACCTCCGCCACCGCCTTCATCATCAAACAACACACCAAATCATTCTCCAATCAATACATCATTGACGACAAATTGCTCGATAAATCAGGCGGTTCAATCTCTCGCCGATTCGAAAATTCAAACCATTTATTCGTATGGTAAGTTCTTTTTTATTTCACATTCGCTTCTTCCTTTTTTTTTATATCATCTCCGAAATAACGGAAAAGGATTCAATATTTTCGAAATAATAATTAGTCTCTACAAATGGTTAACTAACCATTTACAAATAATTATTTTTGATGTAATTAATTTTTACAGAGTCTGCGTCGGGAAGTGGTTGGTCGCCGTCTGTGAGAACGGTAACGACTATTGGATTGCCACCTGTGATTGTGACACCTGAGGATGGTGTCAATTGGACTGGACCACAATCTGGTTCCATTATGTCCATTCAAGATGTGATTAAATCCTTGATAAATTTCCTCGCTTCAAGAATGAATCAACCATTGTGGAATTATGAAGACATGACGGCAAAAGTTTGGTACGTGCGGAGTGCAGAGCAATTGACAATTTTATTGCGTCACGTATTGAGAGTGTTTAGAGAGTCATTGCCTCATGCACTTGTCAGTCAACGTTGGGCACAAACTGCCCTTCAATTGGGACTCTCGTGCTCGTCGCGACACTACGCTGGCAGATCACTTCAAGTATTTCGAGCACTTCGCGTTCCCATAACGTCGCGAATGCTCTCCGATATTCTCTCAAGACTGGTGGAAACTGTCGCTGAACAGGGTGAAGATATGCAGGTAATTACTTTCTTTTCAGTTTTCAATTTTGGAAAATTACAAGTCAAAAAAAAGTAAATAACTAAAATGAAACAAAAATTAAAAAATAGGAGTCAAAAATTAGCAAATGAATAAAATTGATAAATTTTTGTAAAATTCTTTTTTTAATTTTTAAACGAATCAATTTAAATTAAATTAAAAAAATTTTCTCTAATCATTAATTTTTGTCATCAATTTTCTTTAGTTTAAATTCGTAATTATTTGGTTTTTGCCTTTTTTTGACTATTTGAAATTTTTAATTTATCCAACTTTTTAATGAATCCTTTTAGTTAATTTATATAATTAATTATTATTATCGTTTCAGGGATATGTGACAGAATTACTTTTGACTCTCGAGGCAGCGGTCGATTCTCTGGAATCAGATTTCAGGCCTTTAGATTTTATGAAAGAAATCTTTAAATCCACTCCGAATTTGAATAACAAAGATGCAGCGTCAATTATTAAGAAAACTGGAAATATGTATCCAGCAGGGGCTCATGTTTATTCGCATCTTTATCAATCGGGCCACACACGTAGTACAAGTTATTCGGTCAGTTATTGCATGAGAAAATCTGCCGCTGCAAATACTAATGACGTGAAAGGTAATTATATTTGATTCAAAAATGTATTTATTTCAATATTTACATGATTTAGTAGTCATTTTTCCTTTGAATAGAATTATTTTTTTTTTTTAAATCTAAATAATTGTTTATAATTTTAAATTTACTTTAATTAATTAATTTATTAGACATATTTATTTTAATTTTTACAATTTTATTTTTCCCTTTTAAATTAAAAATTGTAATGAATTTTTGGTAAATTTATTTTAATTTGGATGAAATTTCTTGTTTTCAACTTTTGAATTGATTTCATTAAGAGACATAATTGGATTTTATTGAAGCAAAAGGAGTAATGTTTATTCAGAAAATTAAACGGAAATTAAAATCAATTTAAAATTCAGTTTCAAAAGTCTCCATTATTTTTATGATTTAATTTCCTTTATAATTTCCCATTTAGATAAGAAAACATTCTCTAATGGGAATACATTTTTTTTAACGAAACTAGAAAATGTAGTGCAATTTTTTATTTTTTCAATAAAAATAGCAATAATAATAATATATAATGTATTTTTGTTTTTAGAACTTGACAATCGAGTTGGGAATAAATATCCAAATTCGAATCTCTCGAGATCAAGATCGGCGCAATCGTTGAAATTATTGGGCGATTCGGCAACACAAGATGATAAAATGACAATATTGGCTCAACTATTTTGGCTCTCGGTTTCACTACTTGAATCTGATTATGAACATGAATTTCTTCTTGCTTTGAGACTTTTGGATAGAGTATTGCACAGGTTGCCATTAGATCGTCCCGACGCAAGAGATAAAGTTGAAAAATTACAGCAACAACTCAGATGGAACTCATTTCCTGGAGTGCATGCACTTTTGTTGAAAGGCTGCACCAGTCCGAATACATATGAGCCCGTTGTTACACTATTATCGCAATTCACGATCTTTTTGGATCTACCTGTTGTTGATCCAACGCAAAGTCTCGCATTTCCAATGAACGTTGTTTCTCTATTGCCCTATATGCTTCTTAATTACGAGGACGCTAATGAATTGTGCATTCGAAGCGCTGAGAACATTGCCCAGGTATTTAATTATTTATAATTTATGTCACTTAATTATGAGAGAATGAATGAAATTTAACAATGAATGAAATTTGATAAAAAAAATGGGGACTTATTAAAAAGTTTTCATTAGAAAGAAATTTTGCTATCGAATTTTATATTATTAAACAAAATGGTGACTTATTAAAAGTTTTTATTTTAGAAAGAAATTTTGTTTTCCAATTATTTTTTTACATTAAATTTAACAAAAATAGCAACTTATTAAAAAGTTTTCATTAGAAAGAAATTTTGCTATCGAATTTTATATTGAACAAAATTGTCAACTTATTAAAAGTTTTCTTTATTTACAACTTTTTTATAATTTCAAATAAGAAATTCCGATTGAAATTTTAACTGTAGATTTTTAACGTAATAAAAAAAATGAAAAGAAGAAAAATAAGTTCTGAAATAATTTTTTTCAATTTTAATAATATAATTAATAAAAAACAATAAATTGTATTTTAAGTGAGAAATGTAATAGAAATTATTTTTTTTATAGGTGAGCGCTGAAAAGGGGAAGAAATTGGAAAATTTGGGAACAGTCATGACTTTATACAGTCGACGGACATTTAGTAAGGAAAGTTTTCAATGGACGAAATGTGTTGTTAAATATCTTTACGATACGTATGCGCATTTGAGTTTTAATATGTTGGCATTTTTGGTGGAAGTTTTGGAGAAGGGTCCAGGAAACGTTTCCCTTCCAGTTCTCAGTATTATACATTGTATGTTGCATTACGTTGATCTCGCATCTCAAGCTGCACAACCAATCACAACTGAATTGTTACGAGTCATTTCTAAATACGTTGAGGTATTTGCAAATTTAATTTCTCCAAAATTAATCAAAAATTCTCAATTTAAATCCAAATTTTAATCTATCTAAAAAAAAATTTTTATTTAAATTTCAATTCAATAAAATTTTATTCAATTTAAATTTCAATGGATAAAAATTCTTTTTTGTTATTTCAGGGACCACAGTGGAAAGAATCGTTGAAAATTTTAAAACTCGTCGTGACACGTTCGTCAACTCTCGTTGCACCACCGATTTCGGTTCATGGGCCCAGTTGGGATTCGTCGTCAGTTTCTCCACATCCAAGTTTCACTGACACTGAAATATTTACAAAAAAAGAATTACCTGGTACGTAAAATTTTTTTCCAATAAACTCTTGCATGAATTTTTTGTAATTCTAATAACAAAAAATTTTATTTTTGTTGTTTTTTGGCCATCTCACACTACTATTGTGGACTGTCAAACGACAAAGCAGGTTGCGATAAAAATAATAACGCTAGATATTTGTAATTTAAGCGACAATGTAAAAAAATAATATGTAAATTTTGATGATTTCGTCACAATAATTTGTTGTCGCAGCTTCTTTATTCTTTGTGGATTTATAGAATTTTTAATTGTCAGAAGAAAAAAATGGAAGAAAGAAATCTATTTTTGTGAATGTAATATTTATGTTTGATTTTTATTTTTGTAAATTAGGAAGAACAATGGACTTTACCTTTGATCTGTCACAAACGCCGGTGATTGGAAGACGTTGGTTGATTCGTCAAATTGCTGAGGAGAAAAATCTCAATTCACCGAGACGATCATTGTCACTTTCTCCTGGTGATAATAACGCCATTGCCGGTTGGAAGAAACCTTGGATGTCTCAGGTTAATAACTTCTTTTTTTACCATGAAAACCTTTTTTCAATTTTTCCCTTCTTTTTTTAACTTTAGAAAATTTTTTAATTTCAAAATTAATTAAATTTTTACGAAAAATGTTATAATTGCAAATTTAATAAGAAAATTATTTTTTAATTTTAATTATTTTATTTATTTAAAAAAATTAGTCGTCATATGGAAAAGAAATAAAATATTACAAAATTTATCTTTTTATTGGAAGGAGAAAATAGTTGTAATTTTTCTGTTTTTGGTTTTTCATTTGTTGCTGTTTTGAA
Organism: Leptopilina clavipes; assembly: GCA_001855655.1. Taxonomy (NCBI): domain Eukaryota; kingdom Metazoa; phylum Arthropoda; class Insecta; order Hymenoptera; family Figitidae; genus Leptopilina; species Leptopilina clavipes. The sequence goes on from JUFY01022542.1 coordinate 18,095, forward strand.
TTTTGAATTTTTATTTTCAGAGCCGTGTTAGGGAGTGTTTGGTGAATCTTTTGACAACTTGCGGACAGAGAGTTGGATTACCAAAGAGCCCATCTGTAAGTTTTGAATTTTGTTTTATTATTATGCGCGTCATTGATACAATCATTGCATGTTTTACATTTTGACGATCATATCTATATATATTTATATTTAGATATATAGAATTGTCAATGAATTGCAAACCTTTATCTCCTCATTTTTAGGATGAACATATTAGTTCCATGACTTTGTACAGTAAGGTAAACGGATTTCTTAAACTGTGCGCACTCGTTGAAATTTGCAATGAAATTTGTGCTTTCACTTTTCTTTTTTTTTTTTTTTTCTTTAATTTGAATTAAGCAAGAAACAGTAAAAACTCTAATAGATCATTTCAAAGTTTAGTAAAATTATAAACGTCAAAATTGAAAATCATTTAATCTAATTGAATTTGTGGATTTTTTTTGCTTACTTTTTATGAATAGATAATTTATTAATTAAACTTAAAAATTAACTAAATAAAGTAAAAAATTTAACTTAAAAATAAATTAAACAACTTTGAAAAATGGGTAAAATAATAGAAATTTTATTAAAAAAAAAAATTACGTCACTTTTTATATAGAAATAAATAAAATGCATTTATTGAAGGTTTTACTGTAATGAGAATTTTTGTACATGTGAAAGAATTTTTTACAATTGTCACATCACTGCACTTTCTCATGTATTTTTAAAAATAAAAAATTCACATCATTCACAAGCAAGTAGGACCCGAATCACCGAATATTAATTCACATTATTATAATATTTATTAACAATGTGGTTAACATTTTAAAATATCTATTATTTTTTTTTCTTATCAATCGTGCATTTGTGTTTAAATTTCTCGTTCAAATTTTTTATATTGATTTTTTTTTATATTTTAAATTGATATTTTTTATATATATTTTTTTATTTTTTAAATTGATTTTTCAAATTAATTTTCCAAATTGAATCATTTTTTTTTTCAACTAAATGGACATTTTTCTTCTCCCATTGCAACAGGTGATATTCAGTCAGAGTTCCGATTTAATGGAGAGACAATCATCAATGGCATCGTCAACGGAGGAAGTCTCTGGGGCGAATAATGACTTGAGTGGTGGCTCACGACGTGATGACGAGCAATTTGGCGTCTTCAAGGACTTTGACTTCCTTGAATATGAGAGCGAGAGCGTTGAGGGCGAGAGTACTGACAATTTCAATTGGGGTGTTCGCAGACGACCACTCAGCGAAGGAGAGGAACGGGAACCTAGTCTTCGACACTTCGAGGAGAGTCTCAGTGAAAAGACTCTGTCCTCCAGTAAACAAACAACGAGAGTAAGAAAATCTATTATTAAAAAAAATCTAAATTTTTAAATCGTTATTCAAAAATCTAAGCAAACAAACAACGAGAGTTAGAAAATCTTGCGTTTGCTTCAATTTTTTCATAAAAATTAATTACCAAATATTTACAAAAAATTTTTTTATTGCATTAATTATTGTATTAATTATTATATTTTTAATTATTGATAATTAAAATTAAACATTTACATATTATTTTTCTTCTTATTATAGAAGGGTGTTGCCGAGGAATCTTCCGACGATGAAGTTGGATCCGAATCGCCATTGGATGAAGTACCTGGTGGTGCGGGCACTGGACAAGAAACTAACAATATTCCCGGAATATTCCCGCCATCGTCACTATCCTTGATTCCAGGTCGCACTCGACATGATTCTTCAACAAGGTTTCTAAAGTTTTTTTTCTGAAATAATTATTATACTGAAATGAAATTTCAAAAATTCGTTAAAACTTGGTTTTTTTTCGTATTTTTAGTGGTTCAAGTGCTGGTGATTTGGGTGACGTTACACCTTGCAACGCTTCACCGAATCTCTCGACTTTGATTCCATTCAGACAGGTTCGAGACGACAATGAAGAAGTTTGGAGACAACAAATACAAGCTTTAACGACGCAGGCATCATACAACGCACTCGATTTCTTTCAATTGCTCAGCAGAATTTTAAGAGTAAGGACACTCAATTTTTCCATTTATTTTCTCATTTTCTTGAAAACTTTATTTTTATTATTTATCATTTACTTTCTTAGAAATTTGGTATTTATTATTGCTAAATTAAATTTTGTTTTTTTGTTATATTTATAATATTTTATTATAATTATTATGCTTAAATTTAATTTTTTGTTTCTTATATTTATATTTTTCTTAGAAATTTAATTGAAATTTGTTTAAAAAATGAAGATTAACGGGTTTTTTTTTTGCTTCTATTAAAGGATGTAAGCAGCAAATCAGTCGGTCTCACTCGAGAAGCAAGTGCCTTGTTAAATAATGGAGGCGCAGCTTCTAATCAGCTTGGCTCGCATTTGTCTAGTCATGCAGAATTACTTAGTACAAAAGGAGAGCCTCCGCTTGTTTGGTTTTCAACGAGCGTCTTCGGAAACCAAAGGCTCAACGAGACACTGAGATTCGGAATGCTCGAGATTCAAGAACATCTCGAAACATTTTTAGATCGAAAAGATCACGCCACTGAGGTATAAACCACCGATTTTAAATTCAAATCTAATTGTAGTTAAAAATTATTTTTATATTTTTGTCAATTGGAACAATTGGGAATTATTCGATTAAATGTATAATTTTTTCCAAACTCGAAAGTTTCTAATTTTGAAAATTGTAAAAGCTGGGGAAAATATTATTCATTTATTATTATTATTTTTTTTTCTTATTTTTCTAAAATTATTTTTCCTTGACAGTGTCTCGAGGCGGTGAAAACAACAACAAAACTCCACGCATTGGACGAGGCTCATTCAACTGACGCGAGCATTGAGGAAATGCTCCTTGACTTGGGACGAGCTCTTTATAAATTACATTTTCAGCTTCTACTTTTAATTGAGGCTTCAAATAAAATGTTGGCCGCTTTATTGAGTGCAGCGAAAAATATTCAAATTCAATTGCAAGATATGTCGTTGGAAATTGCGAGTATGAAAGTCGCATTGAGTAGAGCACTGGAGGAAAGTACGGAAAGTGAGAGAGGAACTCCAACGCCAACTCCAAGTTCGAGTTCAATTTCGGGTAATGGAGCCATTGAGGAATTCGCCAGAGTGGCGGAACTTTTGGGCACTGAAAGATGGTCCTCCGCTCTTGAGGCTGTGAGACTTCACAGGGCAAAATGGCCCGGTGATCCATTTCATGACGATGACGACGTGACGACCGCCGTCAACATGTATTGCCGCCACTTGGGACAAGACAGAAGCGGTGAGCTTAAAAAAAAACACACTTTTTCTGTTTTAATTAATTGAAACAAATTTAATTTATTTTCTCTTCTCTGTTTTCTGTTTTAATTAATTAGAAAAAGTTTAATTTATTTCATTTATTTTCTCTTCTCTGTTTTCTGTTTTAATTAACATTTTTTGCAGTAAAAAAAGAGGTAGTTGAAAAATATTTTTTAAACATTTTCTGTGATAGAAAAAACATTTTTTTAAAAAAGTGTTTACGAAATTTTGCGATCAAAATCGCAAATATCGGAATTTTCTTTTCAGAAATCGACCAAAATTCAAATTAAGTCGGTGAAAAATAGATTCTGATTTTATTTTTTATTTTTATTTATTTATTTTCTTTACTAATTTTATTTACTTATTTTATTTCTTATTTTTTTATTGATTTCTTTTATTTACTTATTTTTTTACTTATTTCTTTTTTTTATTTTAGTTATTTATGGTTTGATGATAATTCACAAACATTAATATTGTCTTACTGGAGATTTAATGGTGAAATATATTTATTTCTAGAACTTTTTGTGGTAACACGAAGTGACGATGAAATGTCGGACATATTCAGTAAATTGATGGAGAGTCTCTTTAAAGTTTTATCCGCTGTGACTGGCCTGGAAGCTTCCACAAAGACAGCCAGAGTTCAAAGTGAAACTCCCACAAAAAATGACTGCTAATTTTTTAATTCTAGTTTGTAGTCAATGTAATCAATCGCATCTAGTAGAATTTTAAAATTAGTTTTCGTGTCTGTAAAATTTTGTGCACGAGAACACAAACAAAAAAAGAACATGAAAAAAAATCTAATTACAGTTCACTGTATATTTGATTCCATAAATTACTCTTAATCTGAATTAGTAAAAAAAAAGTGTTAACTAATTAAAATAAATACTCCAAAATTTGCTACTAATTAGTATCAAATTTTACCAAATTAGTTTAAAAAAAACTATTTTCTACTCATTAGTAAAATTTTATAATTTTATAATTTTATTTCGTTACTTATTGTAAAAAAAAATTCAATCAAAGTTGAAGTTTTTTTTTACTAATTCAAATGTTTACAAGAGTAGATGGAATATTTGTCTCTCAATGTTTCTGCAAGAAAAAAACAATTTTTTCTTCTTCTATCGATCAAAAAAAATGATTTAGGACTGAAAATTTTTATGTCTGAAAATATTTCGAATATTGAAGTAATTGATGATTCCTTTTTTTTCGTTGTAGATAAGAAAAGAATGAAAATGTGTGTGAGAAAACGTGGAAGAAAGAATGAAGAACGCACAAATTCGAAAATCATTTTTATATATTACTGGATAATTTGAAAGTGAAGTGACGATTTTTGGCAAAAAAAAGAAAATTTAAAAAATTTACACTCATCACTGTTTTGTAAAACAGTAAAAAAAGTTTGTTTTTTTACTGATTTGGTAAGTATTTATAATGTGCTGGGAATTTTTGATGAATGTGATATTTATAAAAAGAAGAACGTTGATAATATCAGGAGAGTCAATTATCAATAATTATAAATTTGAAAATATCCTGGAAATTGTAATTTTTTCCCGTTTTATTTTATTTTATTTTTTTTAGCAATCGTATTATTATTAATTATTCTTATAGTTGGATAATTTAACGACTTATCGGATGGATAAAAATATGTACAGTATGTTACAATAAATTCGTAAAAATTCCAAACAAATGAAGAATCAAATATTGAAACATTGAATAATTTTCTACTGTCAACAACTGTCAGAAAATTTTGTCTCGTTCACAAATTCGTATTTATTTTCTCATAGAAATTTTCTGTTTCACTTACATATCTTTTTGACAAATTTTTGTTTCATTTATAGACAAATTGTTTCATCATTGACAAACTTTTCGTATTATTCGATTCATCAGCAAAATTAATTATTAATTATTAATTAATTCACACTTGTTATGAATGATCAAATTTCCCGTTATTTACGAAATAATTCGAAATTGAAAAATTTCGATGGGAAAACTTTGCTCGATGTTGTTAAATATGGACAGAAAATTATTAATGAGACAATAGAGAATTCAATTTATTTGATGACTGTCATGGTTTGTAGTGAATGATTCTTTTTGTTGTTTTTTCTTTGAAAAACTAACAGATAATACGCCTTTTTTTCGGATAAAAATAGAAGTCATTAGAATCCGGAAAAGCATTTCCAGCCGGAAAAGAAGAAACAGAAGAAGAAGAAGTTTCGGATGTTAAGTGGCCCACTTGTGGAGAGATTAGTGTAACAAGAGGTCTCGAATACATTGAGAATTTGATGAAAAGATGGAACAAATGTCCGGTACTATTTTTATACTATTTTTTGAAAGTAAAAATATAATAATAATTTTTTTAAATAAATATATTTCCATCAAACATAAAATTATAATTATAATTTATATAATAATAATTACAGTCATAAGAATCAAATACAAGTTATTAGATTATTCGAATAATGATTTTAATTATTTTAGGGTAATTTATAAAATAGAAATAACAATTATTTCAAGGTAATGTATTAAATAGAAATAGAAATTATTTTACACGGTGTAATTTATTCATTTTTCATTTATAAGATATAAAAAAATATATTTATTATAAAAATTTACTAAAATTTATTTTCAGGGACTGGAATATTGGACGTTTTGTGTGGAATTTTTGTATATAAGACAAGATTTTTGGTCATTTTCCTACATTTACGATGTTTTGTGGAGTGTTCCAACGGAAACTTATCCTGAACCGGAAGTCACCGTTAGTGTTCATTTTGACATTGAAGTTTATAAAGTAAATCCCTCGTCCTATCCGGTAAAAGTAAGTTTACCTTTTTTCTTAATTTTTCTAATTTTTATTATTTCAAAAAACAATTTTAAATAATAATAATTGCAATATTATTAGGTATCGTACATTTTCGAAGGAAATAAGTTCGTTCACGATCCAGGGATACCATTTCAATCGAAATGGTTATTGGAAATTCGTGATATAAAGACAATGTTTTTCAAATCAATTGAATTTTGAGTCAAGGAAATTTTTGATTTTTAATTTCTGGATGAAAAATATAAATGAAAAACATTCATTTGATTAATTATGAGAAAAATTCTTTAATTAAGTTCTACGTTTATTAATCATCGTTGTGAATTTCAAAATAGGTGATTTAATTTTCTTTTTACCAGTTTTTGACAATTTTGTTGTATTGAAATGGTGAAAATGATAATTCTTTCTCATGTAATTTTAATTATTTGAAAAATTTTTTTCAATAATTTTTTACCTTTCAGTGTTGGAATTGTAATATGCAGAGATGTTTCAGTCGAATTGTCTTCTTATATTCAGTATACGAAAAATATAAATTCACCTAAAGTGTATATAATATTCTACGAGGCGAGGGACTCTTGTTTTTTCATTATAATGAAATCTTTCTTTTTATTTTGCAGAGACGTGTCGGATTTCTGTGACGGCGGCGGCACGCGCCTTTACAAAAATAAAAAAACAAAAAAAAAATCCCAGTTAGCCAAACAATAGGAGCAGGTGATATATTCTTATTATGAAAACGATAACGTTCAACCAACTTCGAAATTCATATATATGCGACATTTTTTTTTTTTTTTGTTAGAAAAAAAAATCTCCAAGAGATCAAAGGTGGTCCAGATATTGTAAGTTGAAAACTTTTAATTCTTTCGAAATTTTATTACATTTTTTTTTTTCAATTAATTTGTTATTGAATATTTTTTTTTAATTTTTCTTTCTTTTAATTTTCGCAATTTATTTCTTTGATAATAATTTATTTCCATTTTATTTTCTCATATGGAAAATAATTCAAATATTGCATATGTATTATATTATTTAAGAGGAAAAGTAAATTTAAGAATTCGTTTTCTTTTTTTGAAGTAGTTTTTTTTTGGAAATATTTGATTTCAGAAAATTTTTGAACTGATTTCAGTGGGGGGTGTTGAAATTTGAAGTCACGTAGCATCTGGTGGTTGTGTGCTGCTGTCACAGCAGGAGTTCTCAAATTTTGACAACCACGTGCTGAGTACTTCAATTTAACACATTTGCCTCATTGTTATTCAATAATTTAGTTATTGAAATCATTTAACTTCATTATTATTATTATTATTATTATTATTTATTTATAGTCTGTAACGTTCCATTTCGAACGAATCATTCAATTTAATTTTTAATTAATTAATTAACCAGTTTTATAGTCTCTCTGATTTAAATAATAATAATAATAATAATAATAATTTTTATTTATTAATTTAGATATAAATTAGTTAAATTAAATTAAATTCATTGTTATTAAAAGTTAAATTAACTTAAATTTACTAATTTATCCAAATTTTATATTGAATCAATTTTATTCAAAAGCAATTTAATTTAAAAATGATTGATTTTAACTTCGAAAAAATAAGATAAAAAGGTTAATTTGAATTTTAAGACAAATTATGTATTATTATTATCATTAAATATTGCATTCTTGGTGTCAAATCTTCTGAAAAATTCAGAGTTCAATATTTTTTAAAAGACTCACAGGGCATTTAAATATTTCTCATGATCGTTTTGACCTCTTTGGGGGTGCAATGAAATTTGACTCGATTTTTTACAGTAACATTATGCTTTCCAGATTTCCAACCAAACAGGTTGATGTTTAAATCACTCCATATGTTGCCGAACAAATTGAAGAAAAATTATTATAACAATAATTAATAATAGTTATTGAATGTTATTGTTTAAATCACTTTATGAGTTTCGGAAAAAATTTGAAAAAATAATAATTATTAATATTTATTAACTATTTATTATTATTATTATTAATTAACAATCAATGTTATTCAAAAGCAGTTTGATTTCAAAATAATTAATAGTTATTAAGTGTTATTTAATTATAATTTTCAATTACATTATATTTTTTTAAATAAGTTTTGTTAAATTATAATATTTTATTTCTATTCTATTTTATTGTATTTCTAATATAATATTTTAATATATCTTTTGTTTTATTTTCAGGAATATGGAAAATGAACTTTGAACTAAAAGCATTTTTTCAACACAAATAAATGATTTGTCAAAATTGATTGTCGAGGACCACCGTGACAGTGATAATAACGTGAAATGTGGATTAAAACAAAAATTATTTTCTCGTTGGAAAAAAAGTCCCCAAGCGCAACCACTGCCTATTTATACTATAAAACCTTTAAACATCACATCCGCTTAGAAACACCTCATCTCTATATATGTTCATGCAACAGGGTGCAACCACGGAGGTCAAAGGGGACTCCAAGTTCGGTACTCTCAAACATCCGCTGCACTATTCTCTCTCAAAATCTCCTCTCTTCATTCTCCTATATTTCCTTTTTTTTTCATTTTTTTTCTTCCTTTTTTTCTTCCCAAAAAGAGAAACTAGTCTCTTTCTGATTTCTATAGAATTGTAAATTTAAGATTCACTTTCTATCTTTTATTTTCATCACTCGTTAAAATTAAAAAAAAAAAATTTTTTTCTTTAATTTTCAAATATATGGTATGTAATTTTTCGTATTTTCTTTATTTAATTATTTTCTATATTGTTTATTTCAGAATTTTTCATCTCTCTTTCTCAATTATGGAACGGAAGTTGGAGATTTTTGAGACACATAAACGTTTTTGAACGTGACTCCCTGCGAAATGTCAAATTGAAAATTTTGCATCACCGAGAAAGTGTGGCAAGCATGCAATAAAAAGGGCACGCGTTCAAAATTTGCATCTGGCGAGCAAAAATATCGAAGAAAGAAAAAAAGGGAAAATCAATGGCGTAAGTGTAGACAAATAGAGAAATTATTTCATTTAATGAAATTCATATTAAAAAATTATTACAATATTGTTTAAGTTTTAGTAGAATTTTTATTTTTTCGAAATTTTGCTTCAAGAGAAAAATTTCAATTGTATGTCATTTTTCTTAACAATAAATCTAAATGACTAATGGAAATTATTAATGCTTTCTGTTGAGTAATGATGACAGAATAAGTGTTTCCAGAGTCGATTTTTTTTTAAGTACCTTACAAATCATTTCAAAAAATTTGTAAATCGGCTTCTGGTATTCTTGTTTACTTTACTTCCTTTTTTTTCACTTCCAGATTTTGCCTACGCCATTGAAATATGAAGGGGGATGTCCGATATAGGAATATCAGCAAAGACCACGGAGACACGCGTCGCCACGTGCAAGGCTTGCGCCGTCGTCATCGCCAGTTCACCAGCTGCTCGATTTGCTTTCGCTAACTCTTGGTTTCTTGCGAGAGTCAAACTAAAATTAGCGAGACCCCCACATGGAGAAAAATATGGTACTAATATCGCATAAGGTTTATATACTCGTTCACTTTTTACATGCGCGGGCTGAGTATGCCAAAATCACATATAAATTTGGTTGCGAAAAACGCAACGCTAAAAATCGCAGTTTTAAAAAATAAATTTCCAAACTCTAATCGGTGGCATTTACATTTTTCTGATTTTCTTTACTAAATAAATTTACACAAACATTGTATTTAAGGGCATGTCAAAGTCGTTGCGATTTTTTCATTGCAGCTCAATAGAAAAATCGGAACGACTTTGACATGCCCTTAAAATACTCAAACTTCATTTTTTTTTTTTTACAAATTATATAATTTTTCATCGTAAAGCTTAGAAATTTTTCTGCTAATAAATAAATATTTTTTTATTTACAAAATATTTTAATTTATTACACATTTTTTATTTATCACTTGTTTATTTATTTTTTTTTACATAGGTATTATATAAATTAATTTCATATTTATCACCTCTATTAATAGGTTTTTATTTTTTTAGGGAAGACTTTTTTGGAAATTAATTAATATTGAAAAAATCAGTTATCTTTCCTTAATTCAGTAATAATTAAAGAAATTCGTTTTTTATTCGAAGGTTAATTTTTAATTTAAAAAAATCGATTTTTCGCCTTAAAAAAATAATGTTTTGATTGCGAGCCCACGCGAAAGCAAAGAATAATATTTCTCCGAATCAATCGAGTTGGAAAAACACTCTCTCTACTTTAGTTTAAGTGGATTTTTTCAGAACTAATACTATACATATACATTTTTATTCCATTTTTTCCAGAATTATCTCCTCTCTAATTTCTTATCTATTACTCAAAAAAAAAAAAAAAATAAAGTTCAAACAAATTTTTCAAAATCAAAAATACAATTAATATATTTCAAATTATGAATAATAATTTGCTTCGAATTATTCCAAAAATCGATATACTTCGGAAATTTATTATTTTTATTTTAATAAATTCGAATCATAAAGTAAAATAAAATGAAAAATAAATACAGAAGTAAATTATTTATTTCAATATTCGCAAAAAATAATGAAATTTGAAGCTTTTGTATTGTTTTGCGGGGGGTATAGTGTGCGAGAGAATAGTTTCTTCTTCTTTTTTTTTCTTTGAAGTTCATCGTCCCCTGATCTCTGTCTATCGTGTCTTAGGAAGAGTGTTTAGTCCTCTACTTTTTTGGCTCCTCACAAATCTATAAGGAGGTCCTTATATACTAGGGTCAGCACATCTGCGCCACTGCCGGATGCAGCCTCTGCATTTTATGAGCCGCCCAATGCAACCAAATTCTTATAGTATATTCCCTGCACCCGCACTCACACCCTCCTATTCGCGCGGAACCGCACAACGACTTCTATAATTAGATTTCCTCCTTAGTTTCCTGTCCAAAACACCTTAAATTGCAATTCACCGTTCATTCACTTCATCCAGAGGTCTATTCTCTGATTTCCCGAAAAAGTTTTTCGAAACATTTTTTTTCAACTGATTTCAAAATTATGTCTTTTTTCTTTGCTGAAAATGATAAAAAAAGAACCTGGAAAATTAATTAATTTATCATTAATTGATTTAAACAAAAAAAATCCAATTTTTTTCCAAATAATCCAAATAATTGAACTATTTTACAAATGATTCGAAAGACAAATGAATTTCCAAGTATTTCATATAACAATTAATGTAACACTTTTGCACCTCATGGATTTTTTGTTTTGTTATTGTAAGAGGAAGAAGAAGAAGTTGAATTGACTAATGTCCTCATAACGAACAAGTTTAGTGAGCGATTGGTATGCGGCTAACAATTGAGAGCATCTTGAGCGATTGATCCGTTAATATCAATCATGATGTAATTTGCGCTAGGTTTCACTTTGTCTTTGGCAGGTTGCTTATTTGAAAAAAGGGACACAGGTTGTGTCCGGATCTATTTCCATTCAGAATTGGCAAAGATTGAATTCACGCATCTATAGCACTATATCCTTATCTCTATTAGCTATAAAGTATGAATAAACAATTTCATTTGGCATTATGTAAAACACTCGATGACGTTTCGCAATAAATCTCTCTCGCTCTCTTTTCCTCTTCATTACAATGAAGATTTAATATAAAGATTTAATAAAAACTGATTTTACTGTTATACAATTAAGAAAAAACGTCTGACACAAACATAACCTAAAAATGACTTCACATACACTGTAAAAAAAATCAGTGTGATTTTACTACGTCCGACGTGGGAAATTAGTTACACCAGGTCTAACGTGGTAATTTTACTACACTGTTAAAAAATTCAGTATATTAAAACATACACCATGTAATTAAACATATCGAAATACTATGTCGTACGAGTAAATATACTTCGTTAAGCAAGGTATTCTAACCTACGGTAGTAAGGTTATGTTGTACGACATAGTAGTTTTACCAGTCTTGTGTAAATTTACTACGTCCTACGTGGGAAATTAGTTACACCAGGTCTAACGTGGTAATTTTACATGGGATTGTAAAAAAACATTCCTCTTTTAATTTACATGCGCGTGGTAATATTACTACAGACTTGTATTTTTATTTTTTGAGAATAATCGAATATCATGTCGAATGTAATTTTATTAAATGAGCTCCTCAGAAGTTTCATCTCATTTTGTGTCGTCAATATTTTTCGTTTGCTTTAAATAAAAAAAAGTGTGTAAGACGTTAAATTAAAAACTGTAATATTGAGATGCAAAATTTTCGTTAGTTTAACAAAAAGTGTTTTTGTTCTTCATTAAAATTTTATAATTTAAAAAAGTTTTAAAAAATTCTTTTTACTTTTATGTTATATTTATCATTTTTATTAACTGTTATTTATATTCATCGTAATATTCATGTAACAAATTGTATAAATAGAATAAAAAAAGTTATCAATATTTCTAATATACTTTTAAGAAATTAAAATTTTTTATAATGAGTAAGTAAACATTTCTGATAAATCCATTTTACATATCAGAAACATATATAAAAGCTTTTTTAATGGATTAATTAGAATCTGTACCGTTACTCCTTTAATAATTACTTATTTATTATTACAATTATCTTTAATATGAAATATAATTAAAGTAATATTTCATTTCTAAAAAAGCATGCAAATTTACAAGCGAGTGGTAAAATAGCATATTATTTGAGGTTATATTACACGCCGTAGTAAAATTACGTTCCCCATGTTTTTTTAAAACTTCGTGAAGTTTGCACAGCAATATAGTTACTACGAATGAGTAAAAAAACATATAGGTTATGTTCAATTACAAGCTCTAGTAAAATTACCACGTTAGACCTGGTGTAACTAATTTCCCACGTCGGACGTAGTAAAATCACACTGATTTTTTTTACAGTGCAGTTATGTTGCCCACTATATTTCTTATACAAAATTATAGAGATTGATATTATGAAAAATTGAATCAATTGGAGCTGGAAATAATTATTTTTCAC
>JUFY01022544.1:0-26148 GCA_001855655.1 Leptopilina clavipes
TTTGGAACCTCCCACGGGGGCCTTTAGGCCCCGTACGTCCCGGGATCGTACCCGACACCTGAGCGCAAACATACAAATATAGCTGAAATAAAAATTTTAATTTGACTCTAAATGAATTTTTAGAAAACTTTAACTTTTAATTTTTGCATGTATTAACTTGCATTCAAGTTTAATAATTAAATAATAAATTGGAAAATTCTAAACTTGATAATAACTTATGATTTATTAAAATATGACGAATCTAAATTTTTATTATTTTTTTAAAAGAAAAGAAAGTTACTTTGAATGGTTAAAAGAACAATTACAAAACATGAAACATACATAGCATTAATAATAAATATAAAACAAATAACATTAACAAAAAATATTAATTTTAGTAGTAACAAAAAATGCTACAAAATGATAAATTTTGTTAATGACGTCACTATGTTGTTTGCATTCCTCCCCTGTTACTATGTAAAAATTTATTAATTTTTTTAAAACGATATCTAAAAATTAGTCTTCTAATTTTTGAATAAATTTACTGCAGTTGATTTTAGGCAAAGAATATGAGCTAAAGATTAATTCTAACAGGGAAGGAGTTAAATAAAAAAACTTTCATTTGACTCACCGATCGGTGAATCCCACGTTGGTCGATGGATGCCATGCCATCGCGCCTCCTCAAAAAAGGGTGGACCACTCCCGAAGATCCCTGCCCGGTGAATGCACTTCTGCGCAGGTCGGGAGTATATTGCCGTATTTTCCAAGTTCCCATTCTTTTGAATAATACGGCAATATGCAGGGGCCGCTTTTCTTCGTCCACATCCTTCCTGTCCTTCAGGTTGTTCTTTTGGTATGAACTGGAACTAAAAATTTATTTATAAATTAAATTATATAATTAATTATTTTCTAAATCACTATTTATTTAAATTTTAAAAGGCCTAAGAACACTTTTACTTGGCCATGTCTGTATTAAATAATTAACTGAAAAAATTAGCTAAGCCATTTTTGAAAGTTTTTGTGTGATCTGAATAATCTAAATAAATCTAATCTTATCTAAATAAATTTTTTAATTTATATAGAAGTAACCAATGAGAAAAAATACTCACCATTGCGGTTTTACGTGTCATGTTAGAGATACGATGACAGCTTGTCCTCCTTTGAAACAGATGAACCTCCTCCTCTTCTGGACCAACTGCCTGAAAATTTTTTTAAATAAATCAATTAACTACATTGTATATAAATTAAAAGATTACTGTATTTTATTATCGGAATTCCGATGGAACCTCTAAAGAGCGCTTCCGAGGAAACAGTCTAAGTGGATTTTTACAAATAAATTTATTTTTAACATTAAATGATATATCTTACTCACCAAAAGCAGTTTTCCATGAAACAGTGTTAAGATATCTTTTGGAACACTATTGATAAATTTCGAGTTTAGTTTGTCAGTTTGAAATTCTGCCAAACGGAAAGTCGATCACAGGAAAATTCTGCAAAAAAAAAATTCAGTTACTTGGACTTCTACCAAAAGAAATTCTAGGACAAAATTGTATTCAATAAAAATTTCATCAAGTAGATAATACGTTTAATAAAAATTTAGTTAAACCAAAATTCTATTAAATGGAGATTTTGCTAAATTGTACTCAATGAAAGATTATTTGCAATTTCTCTCTCCCCTGGCTATAAATTCAGGCAATTGCGAGTGCTACTAATTCAAATCGGCCTGCACGACAACTTGTAGGTTCAAAGAGGATTTATATAGTTGAAGTTATAATAAAAGATGAAGAATGGATTCAATATAATGTAAAAATTCTACAAGAATAAAAAAAACGATAATTTAATTAAAATTCATGTTTTAGATATAATTTAAAATGTCTATCACAGTTTACAAAGTCGGCGATAAACTCTCATAAACTACTAATTATTCCTTGATTATTAATCATGGTAGTAATTAATAATAATCAAGGAATAATCGAAAGTCCATGGAACATCTAAATTGCTAATGTTTGAAAAAAATTCAATACATAATATAAAAATATCTTGTAACGACAAAGATATTATTTATCTTATAATGAAAAGTTTGAATAATTAAAAAATAATTTTTTCCATTGCCCTGGATTGAGATACTTCATTAACCTCAATTCATTAAATTTTACATAACTTTATCCATCAAGTTGACTTTCATGTTATAATAACTTTCTCCGGCATACTTCATTTTATCTATAAGATTTATACAGATTCTCGCAACTCTAGTTTGATACACTTTTATTTTTATAACCGAACGTTTAATAAAAAATTCGATTTTTTAATGTATTTAGAATTTAAATAAAAAAGGACACAATAAACCATTATTTCTTTTCAGTATTTATTTTTAAAAAGATATTTTGAAAAACAAATAAAGTTTTAACAAAAAAAAGCCTAACATTTACCATGAGATATAAACCGCCCAATGACCAAAGAATTTTTATTTCTGATAAATTATTTTCGATTGTATCCAGAAACATTAATTTCATTCAATGACTTTTCTTTACTGAGAGAAAACAGCTTTGCTTTTTTATATACATGTAACTTTTTCAAGATACGCGATGTCCTTACGAGTCAAGTTTGAAATAGATATCGCGGTAAAACCCTTCGAGTCGGACATGAACCTGACTTTTAAACTGGATCATACATTTGAGGGTCAACCGTTTCTACCAAAAGGATTTATGAGTGTTACATGGGTGTAACTCTCCCAGTTATCGACCTTGAATAATCGTGAGACTGGTGGTTGAGAAATAAAAATAAAAATAAAAACAAAACGTCCTCTTACCTTATTCCAGCTGAGATATACGAAGTTCCACATCAACTAGCCAGGACGCAAACATCATATAGGATCAGTGATGATGATAATTTTTGCCAATCGTCCTGTAGTCAAAGACTTGAGGTTACCGCTCTCATATTGGAGAAACTAGTCGTCCTCCACTAGACAGACGTCTATCGATCAGCATTTCAATATGTGATAATTCCTCTCCGGTATAAATCGTCTAGAAAACAAAATGAAAGAGTAAATTATTATTCAAATAATCGGTCATATTTATTTATATTAAATAATTCGACTCAATCAGATAGAATTTAATTCAAATATAAAAATTTATTATTAGTTTGAATACAGTTTATGTGATTAAAATAATTATTTCATTTAAATATTACTTTGATAGTAAACAAGCTAACAAAGATAAAAAAAAATGAAAATAATCCTTGTTGTGTAACAAGATTTCATACACTCCAGTTAAAATTATACATTTAAATTATTTTCATTCTGGAGTTCGCACTATATTTTTATGATGTTCAGTACAAAAATAAACTCCGATATAAACAGAATTATTGATTCTTTTACTATAAATATAATTTAATATAATATTTGATGGACTCTAAAATTTAATCGAGGACTTATGGAAAACTATTAGTTATATTGTAAATTTGTAAAAAGTTATAGCATTTTAAAGGTCGAAATAACTTTTTACATTATATAGAAGGTTCTGTGAATAAATAAATAAAATAAAACAACACTGCAAAAATCTTTTGAGAATAAACAACTTTCATATACCTAGCAAGGAACTATAACAATACGATAGTATTTTTTCAGACATTTTAAAATTCTATCCAGTAATAATAATTAAATAATAAATTATTAATAATATAATAACTCAGAGAATTTTTAATATTTGAAAAAAGTCGTAAATTAAAAAGCAATATTTGTCACTGACAAGTGTTTCATTATTTACACAATTGTATGCATAAAAAAAACATGAAATACGTGAATACTCTCAGAATCACATAAATGAAGAATTTTAATTTTCAGATTAAAATGTCAATTATTGAAAAATGCGATATAAGATACAAGTTTCTGTAACACCTGGTAAGTAGAAAGGAATTCAATGATTCAACTTTTAAAGTAGATTTTCTCTCAATGATGACAAGAGTTTACAAAGAAAATTCCTCCACGAATTACCTTATCTGTTCATTAAATGTCCTATTTATTTGCTACTTGTTTCGATTTATATGGACTTGAACTTGTATGTCAGTGGTTCAACGGATCTGCAAATTTATACCCGCAGAAATGTTATATGACATTTGAAAATTAAAATGTGGAAAATTGCGTTAAAATATTTGAAATTATTCAAATTTTAAGTTCCTTTTCTAAAAAGAAAAGCCAACTAATAATAAAAATGAGTGAGGAAATTATTGTAATTTTGTAAAATATTTGTCACACTAAAAATAATGAAAATTTTTTTCATTTTTTGAAACAAGAATGAGATTTGCACGTGCGTAATCTATACCTTTCCAATTTATAAATCAAGGATAAACCATGAATATTTAAAAAAAGATACAGAGATGACAAACCTCCAAATAAAATATATTCAACATTTTATTGCTGTGAATTTAATCGAAATATGTCACCAATCAAATCAATCTTTTCAATCAGTATAACGTAATAATTATCTTAAAAAATGTTTATAATTAAAATTATAAATTTTTGTGTGACAAAGCTTTGCATATATTACTTAGGAAAGTGAAAAAAAATTTTTAGAAGAGAAAATAATTTTTCGAAATTGTCATATTTAATTAATTAATTTTCCTTTGAAAAAATAACATTATTATTAAACCTTTAGCTATAATTATTTTGAATTAGCTATTTTTAGAGTATTTTGCTTTCTATATCCGTCTGACTGTAAATATTAACCTCCTAAAAACGTTTCTGAAATGAAATAGGAG
The DNA here is from genome assembly GCA_001855655.1 of Leptopilina clavipes. NCBI lineage: Eukaryota > Metazoa > Arthropoda > Insecta > Hymenoptera > Figitidae > Leptopilina > Leptopilina clavipes. The sequence goes on from JUFY01022544.1 coordinate 4,735, forward strand.
ACCTTTACGAATATACACTTACTGTAATTAAGCAAATTATATTAGCTGTCTTAACAAAAATGATTAATGCTGTTTGCATTAACCTAATTTAGAAAAATTGATTGTTGAATTACTTTATCAACATTATTAAAAAAATAATAATGCAAATTCAATTAGTAAATTATTGGAAATACTATAATCATATTATTGTTCAATGCAAAAAGGGTTCATAACCTGTAAGATTAATATTTGAAACAATGCATCATTAAATGATTCATTCAAAGGGATTTATTGCGATTGTTAAAAATTCCGAACGTATAACAAAAGATTTGGGAAATTGGTTAGGACAATAAAACCCAGCGGGCATGGGGCGTATTGTCAAAGATGCTTTTAGAATATCTTTTGGACTTAAATTTTCGTTCAAGGATGTCTCAAAAACGTCTCATGTTCGAAAAACGTCATTTAGACATGAGATGTATTCATAAAACATCCTTAGAATCTAAATTAAAGTCAAACAAACAATCTTAAGTCGTCTTAGACAATGTACACGCCACCCCCCTTTACCCCCTCATGCACAGGGAAACAAAAGATTTGTAACCTGTAGATAATTAGCGTCAATGGGATTAATATTCGGAACAAAATGATATTTCTCCAATATCTAATCATTTTTTTTCATTAAACATTTGTATTATTGTCAAATTATACAGAATAAAAGGATATTTTAGTGCCAAAAAAATTTCTTACCATCCCGGCGGACACCACTTGTTGAGAGTGAAACATTCTTCCAAAGTCAAGTCATCCACCTGAAATAAACAATAATCTGTTAAAACAACCATCTATGAACCAAAATTAACCTGCTATTTAACACAAAAACTGAAAATAATGACTTTATTTCCTTACCAAAAGTAGCTGAAAGTCGAAAGTGAAAAATTTTCAAGATGGCGTCTATGCAAAATCTCGACTCGCCAAAAACATATATCGACATTAAAGTATTTAGTGAACAAAATTTATTGAACTTTCATGTCAAACGGAAAACAAATTGAAATTTAAACCCGAACTGATTATTTTAAAACTGTATATCATTATAGAATAACGTAAATAGTGACAATCTCACGAGAGGTAACTGATTCACTTGCTTACCAAAGCACAATAATGAGGGAAGAAGGTGGAAGGCAGTGTTGCCATCTTTTCACAAATCGCCAAAACAGAAAGGACTACCAATTGCAACATTTGAAAGCAAACAAAAAGAAGTATAATATTTAGAAAATCAATCAATTATACAATTTTCAATTAAACATTGTTACTGTAATTGATATTTTTATAATTGAGCAAAATAATTAGGGAATAAGGCACAAGACAGTGTTGCCATCTGTTCATGAAATACCGAAACATGTAGGGCTACTACTATCTTGCGCGGCAAAAAAATAGAAATATATTTAAAATAATCAATCAATTATATAATTTCTTATAGAAAATTATGATTAAAATTAAATTCTATACTGATTTAATTATTTACATTAATTTTAACGACGACTTGCAATGAAATTAATTAAGAAATTAAGAATAAGTTTTTGAATGACGACGCCATAATACTTCAATGCATCTTGGACGGGGATTGGTTAGCAAAATGTAAAAGGAATGAATCAAACCAATGATCATAATTCCAAGAGAAATCTCTCTTCCCATTGGATATTTTCAGATTTGTAATGTTTCCTGTAGGTGGCGTTTAAAACCGCAGTAAATCATTTGCGTTCTTGTTGCATTTGTGTGCAAAACTGCAATTAAATTAAAGCTGATTACGTTTACAGATTTGGCTGAATTTCAGCCTTTCTGCAAACAATGACGGCTCACGACCAAATGCGAGCGATGCTCGATCAATTAATGGGCACTGGACGAAATGGTAAGTAATTAATTTTGCTTATATGTGTTGATTAAGTTGAAAAACTACTTGCCACATTGGCTTCAAAACATGAAGCTCCTATAACCAAGCTACAAGATGGTGACCTACAAGTCGTACTTTCTATCGACCGTTAAATTACATATATACTGAATAAATTGGAATCTCGTTTAATTTTCATTAATATTTTTAGGTGAGAATAATAAATTCCAAGTGAAATACTCGGATCCAAAAGTCTGCAAGAGTTTCCTGCTTGCTTGCTGTCCACATGAGATTTTGTCTTCGACAGTGAGTATATTTCTTTTGTAAAATTTATCTGGGTTCATTTAATTCCTCCATAAAATTTGATATAAAAACTTTCATGTAAAGGGTTTTTTTTAAAACAAAATTCAATGCGATTGATTTTCCTAATTTTCGTAATTACAAATTGTTATTAAACAATTATTTACCTATAATTAAAAACTTGTTTTTTTATGAATATTGTAAATATATTATCCATCAATAACTGTTCTTTTAATATTAAGTAATATTTTTATCTATCAAAGTAAATTTTATTTTTAATTTATTTATGAAACGTAAAAGAAAATAAAATAATTTTGTAAATGTATTTTTTGAAAAAGCTAAACTTTTGTTTAATAATCTTTACTGTTTTCTTTCTAAATGTCAAATCATGTTTGACATTTCTTTAAGTATCATTTTTTATTGTCACGATTATTAATTTTTAAATTTACTTTTTGAATAATGGAGTCATAAAATATTGCATTAATAACTATCGGTGCAAAGGTAAGACGGAAATAAAAAATTTGTTTCACCTATAAAACAAACATTTACAAAAATTCAAGTAAAAAAAAAAGTAATAGTAAAAAATTTCACTTTATAATACTAGATTTGAAGAAAATATCCAAATTTTGGATACTTTTTTTTGCAAAAATTATCTATGTGATATAAATTGAAATAGACACAAGTAATGATTTTTTTCTTATTGAATTGCGTGAAGGATGCAGCCGCTTAGGTTTCTAAATGCAGGATTTTTCTTGAATAATATTTACTAATTAATAGAAAATATTTCAAGAGTTATTTGAAAGAACGAGAATTAAAAAATTTTAAACTTACGGTTAACTAATATCGATGCGACTGCAGTTCTATTTCCAGAACGTCTGGAAAATGAAATTCCAATCCGATCCATTGTACAATATCATTACGAATATTGTCCACTAGTATGTCGTTGTTCTTGTCACTCTCACAAGCGCGTTACTGTAAGTACTGAAAACAAAAAGGACGTACGTATTAAATATCTACCATTGATCTATTTAAATTAATTAAGATTCTATAACTGATAATTAGCTGAAAAAAGAAAATTATGGAAGTCGCTGCGACCTTTTCACCCGAATTAATGGTGGCGAGGCCGAGCGCCGAAGCTAGAAAAATTATTTTATTTCCCAGACCCCGAGAGGCCTGTTCTAATGCGCTTCGGTGAGTAGCGTTACAATTGATTCGCAAGATTTAATATCGTATTCTTTCGCCATTTTTGGGAAATAGGAGTAAATTCGATGTGAGTATGTGTGTAAAAAAAAACCATAATTTTACCTTGTGGAAAAATATTCATGCGGGTTCACAAAAAAAAAATGAAGCAAACTTTCTGTAAGTAATACTCGCGAATTGCCAAAAACCTACACGTGCAAACATAACTTTTTTTCTTGAATATTCCTCCCTTTGCTGAAAAAAAATGATACAATACAAAAAAAGAGACTAAATGTGTAAATATCCTAAAGTCTATCGGTACTTTCTTTTTTAACTTGCAATTGTTCGCTTTCTGTTTATTTCTCTACTTTCTGATTTGAATTATTTAGTTTATTGATGTAGATTGCATGTTTTGTGATTGTCCATACATTGATTACTAAAAATTTTCCGCACTGAATAATAATATTTTATATTTGAAAACGATCTTTTTTTCCAAACTCACATGGAGTAGAAGAGGAAATAAATATTTTTTATTGTCGCAAGCACGTGTGATTTAGAAATGGAATTTTTAGAAGTCAATCGTTTTTTTTTAATTAGAAAGAAAATTTTTCTCAAGTATATCTGTTCGATTTTTTTTTTTTTTTGGCAATTTGTGAATGTTCGAGATTATAGAGGAGCAATAAAGATCAAGTGGCTCGAAGAAGAGACAATATTAGGTGGAATTACACGACATGCCAGTGCTGTTTACAAAAATTCCCTCATCATTTGGATGTACGTATTTAATTCGATTTCTAAACTAAGTGATTAAATGGGACGTAGGACGAATTGTCCGACACCTAATAATAAATGCATAAATATAATCAAATAATAGGTTTTAAGATGTCTGATAGCAAATTGAATATGTAAACTTAAGGTGTGTGCTGATTGTAGCATCGTTGACATCGCATTGTCGCGTCAGGCGGAGAGGGTTGCCACTCTGTAAGTGAAATCAACAAAATATCTATCTCTATAGAAATTATTTCGTTAATTCTGGTTAAAAAAAGAAATCTTCATAAAATCATAAGTTCAGGTTTTTTTTTTTTTGATTATCTATTAACGAAATTCAATTACTCTACCCCATACCAGAACTACTGGCCATTAGCTCTTCGTATACGTTCTCAATGGCAATAACGAGAGACTTGACGCAAAGGTGCATATTATTTTTGTAAGTCTGATTATTAAAGTTTTTTTTAGCAAATTTTTCGCACTAAAGGCAATCGGCTTCTCATTCAAAATTATTTCACCGTTAACAGTCAGTAATGTCGTTCAGACTTTGCTTTTATACATGTATAAATAACTTGGTGCATTTCGCATTCTAAGATCAGATGTTTAATGAGACCGGTCATATATATATAAATATTGGGAGGGATTCTTGTATTTAGAAATGGCAAAATGCCATGATCATTACTTTTAAAAAGACCACTAATTTATTCTAATTTGTGAATCGCAGCGCATGGACCTGGGAGAATGCCCCCAGATTCACGACTTGGCCCTTCGGGCTGACTTTGAGGCTGCTCAAAAGAAGAAGGATCACTTTTACGATATTGATGTAAGTTATTCCTTTAAATAATATAATTTTCATTACAATTGTCATTATGTTAAGGATTAATCAAAGTCATTAACTAATTTTGTGATTTGACAGGCGATGGAGCATCTACAAAATTTCATTGCGGACTGCGACCGTCGTACGGAGCAGGCAAAACAAAGACTGGCCGAGACTCAAGAGGAATTGAGCGCTGAAGTAGCAGCGAAAGCAAATAGCGTTCACATACTCGCTGAAGAAATTGGCAAAAAATTGGCAAAGGCAGAGCAATTGGGCGAGGAAGGTTTTGTTGAAGAATCAATGAAATTGATGGGCGAGATCGATGAATTGCGTAAAAAGAAAAATGAAGCTGAACAAGAATATCGAAATAGCATGCCAGCTTCAAGTTATCAACAACAAAAGCTCCGTGTTTGCGAAGTTTGCAGTGCCTATCTTGGTATCCATGATAATGATAGACGGCTAGCCGATCATTTCGGTGGAAAATTACATTTAGGATTTATCAAAATTCGTGAAAAATTGTCAGATCTCGAGAAAACAGTTGAGGATAGACGTAAAGAGAAACGAGATTCAATGAATGACAGAGACAGGACAAGAGATCGTGATAGGGACAGGGGTCGAGACAGAGACAGGGATCGTGAGCGTGATCGCGACAGATCTGACAGGAGTCGTTCAAGATACAGGGACAGAGAACGTGATCGCGATCGCGATCGTGATCGTGATCGTAGAGATAAAGACAGAAGGAGATCCCGATCACGTAGTCGCAGTCGAGGAAAAAGGTATTTCAATAAATTTCCATATCGCCAATGTTTACCAACAGAAAAGTAAATTTTACTCATTGTAATGATGAACAATAAGGCCGAGTTGAGTTCCTTTTCAAAAGTCGAGACTTAAATGTCTCCTTTTGATGAAGGACTTGATCATACAGGCGAAGCGATTAATACTGATATACTGAAACTATTTTCTAGTAATTAATTTCCTGTGAAAAAAATTGTTTAATGTTTCTTTCATTTTCAGATCGCGACGTTCACGCAGTGGAAGCCGAAATCGACGATCACGTTCACGACGAAGTGGATCAAATGATAGAAAGAAGTAAGAAAAATTATTGACAACATTAACGGGTCAAATCCATGTGCAGTATAAATCGCACTCCGAAAATAAAAAAAAGTATATTATTAATAGCTACAATTTTACACGTCACCAGTTAATTTCTCTCAGACATCAACTTTCATTATTTTTTTTTTTTTGCATTCATGTGACAAAATAGATATTTCATACCGAAAATAGAATGCTTGAAAATGGCTAATTGTTGTAATGGATTTTCATAAGGAATGGATAAATTTATTGATCTTATATAAATAGATATATATCTAGAATTAGTAATTTAAGAAAATTAATTATACACCGTCTTTTGCTTCCGTTTTGAATTTGTTAGTGATGAGGGAAATTTACAAGTAAGCACTGCTGTTTATACATGGACAAAACAACAGGTAATTTTAATTAATTTGCGATTCTCTTTTTTTCTAAATTAAAATTTGATATTTATAGAAATAATATTTGTGTAATGTACCAGGAGAAGCAAATAAAATACATATGTGTTTAAAGTTCTTTTGTTTTCTTTCCTGTTTAAGTCATTTATTTCGAGTATTTACGAAAATTGAGTAATTCGATATTTCTAATTTTCTTGCTCTATCTAATTTATCTTAAGTTTCTATCACTTTCAAACTCGAAACTTATCTTTAATAGTAAATTATTTAAAATACTGAATTAAAGACAAATTCTATAATTTCATTTCAAATAAAATTAATCAGCCTCGAAAAACTAATAATAATTCATGTCTATTCTATTTTTAATCTTGAGCAGCATTTTTAAACATTCTAGACATTTGACATTAATTGCCTTTGGATTCGATTGTGTTTTTTCCAGCATTTCTTACAAGTCGACACTATTTTATGAAGGCTTACCTTCGGTGGGGCTTTTTGTTTACTTAAAATATTTAAATAAATTCCTAAAACGACAAGAAGTCCAGACCAAAGATACTGAGTGGTGAAAGGCTTATAAAAAAATAGAAAACTTATTATTATCGTCACAGCTTTTCTGCATGTTGTCACAGTTGCAGCTACAAATGCGCCGCAAGTTTGCACCAAAATAAGAACTATCTGGATCCCCAGGTAACCAGAGAGTGAAAACAGGAGAGCGTATCCATACGTTTCCAAAGGATGCTAAAAAAATTCCTTTTTTAAATTCATACTTAATTGTTTATGTTGAATTTTCGTGCGACTAAATGAGAATTCGGTGATTTGAAAATTGTATCAAAGAAAAAGTTCTGTTAAACAAAAGAACGAATTAAATGAAGATTTGATTAACGATAATTCGGCTAAATAAAAATAAAAATTCGTCGATAAATAGCAAATTCGAACCAATAAGTTTTAAGCCAAAATCATGCGTCCCTAATTAGAAATTAAATGCATGGAGCGCAAAATACCAATAACCCATCGAAAATGAATACGACAGCTAGTTTCAAATATAAATGAAAGAATTATTTTCCTATGAAAATACGAACATTACCTTCATGCAAAATGTTGTCGCTGTTGGAATATCGCCTGTAGTTAAAAGAATTAGTAGTAAATACACGAAGCCAATGCTGTATGAGTACAAGACAACTTCTGTGTTTGTGGCTTTGTGCTGGCTCATTGCTTTTTCCTGAATATTTCCTATTAGAGCATCACATACTAAAGCACTGCTAATCATTGCTACTCCTATCATGTTAAATCGAGGCGATATCATACTATCAGCAAGCGTAAATAGTATCAGTCCTAAACACATCACAGTCGCTGCTGCAAAATCTATTAGTCCATATTTTTTTCTTTGTATCACAATGCTTCCTATCATGACTGGTATTAATTTACAGCACTTAAATATTACCTGCGAGAACAAAAATCGTTCACTGTGTAATCTACGAGTGTGTAGATTTTCAATATATCTCACGTTACTTGATGTGCAGATTTTGAATTTTCTATAAGATGAACTAATATAAAATACATATGCAATTTATTTACCTGAGTGGGATAATTGAGATATCCTAGAGAAGAATTCGAAAAGCCCATCGTGCCTAGAGTTAAAAGTGCTAATAGTAAATAAGTACTAATGGGTATTCTTCGAGTTATTCCTTTGATTTTGCACTCAAACCAACCAAATACTGAATAATATGCAAATTGAATAAGGGTCAGGTACCATCCAAATGGTCTGAATCCATCTAATGAAAATATCATTTCCTAAAAATGTAAAATAGATATTTTTGGATTACTTTCTTTATATTTAAAAAAATTATTTATAAATTCACTTATATAAAAAAGACACTGTTAAACTATAATTTACCTGTAAATATCCATACAGAATATAAAAGAAAAATATGCCTAAACAGCAAAAGAAGAATTGAAATTGTAAACTGCAATGACTTATATCAAAGCAGAGAATTTTTATCTCTCTGGAAGATTCATATTTTGAATTACCTGAAACAGAATTTACAGAATTAATACAAAATCCTGGTACTAAATGACAATATAATTAATAATTATAGTTTTTATTAAATTTAAAATATGTCTTGTTTTGTGTAAATTTTTATATTCGAAGTTAAAAATGGTAAATAAAAATCATTTACTTAAAAATTACGTAATATTTATATAAATTAGGCATTAAATTTATTAAATATTATATACATTCTTACTTTTTGTATTGTCAATTAAAATACTTTTGGATTCAGAACTCATTGTGTATTTTTGGTTATACATAACCTCTAAAATTCATTTCTGTACAACCTGTACAATTTATATTTTTTGCACTTTTTCAATTAAGTTACATCTTTTATCAGTGCATGTCTTATTGTATTTTATATTCTTGCATTAAAATTTATTAAATTATATCATTACTAATGTTTTAACACCATTCGCCGATAGAATTGCCCAAATTCTACATATTTTTCACTAAATTCTCAACAAACATATAATTTATTTAATTTCTTATAAATTTGAATGTTTAAATCATTAAAATTCACAGTATTATAAATAATTTGTTATAATTGTTTGATTAAAATATTTAAAACTTTTATTTTGCTATACGTGTCACATACAATTGTTTGGATTGTTTGCTTTTCACGTTTTCAGTGACGTATACATAGAATATAAAAAGGGGTGCTTAAAAATCGCATTATTTAAACAAATTAAAAACAATTCGAATAATTAAGACTATAAACAATATTATCAATTGATTAATTAATTTGTAATTTTACAATTACATTTTTAACTTAATTTCAATATTTAATGAATTAATTTTATTTAATGTTAAATTATTATTGTTATTATTAAATATTTATTTTTATAAAATTCAAAATTATTTACATATTTTTTACTATAAAAAAACTTTATATTTACCAAGAATAAACCTTTATTATACCAAGTAAATGAAAAAGTACTTTTTTTCTATTTTCTAATTTTCAAGCAAACGATTTTAACTTTTTATAAATTAATAGAGTAAATAATGTTATAAATTCGAAAACAAGGCACTGGTTGGTACAATCAGAAAAAAGAAAAACTGATTAGAAATTTTTACTTGATAAGACGATTGACCATGAAACTATCGTAAATTTCTTTTAATGAATCATTAAAAATATTTAATCAGAATTTAGTTTCATACTTTCAAAAATTATCGAAATTTGTTTGAGAATTTTCGCATTATAACAATGCAATCTACAAAAAGCACATCAGGTAGGTCCCACATTTTATATAAACTTTAACTTAAGAAGATTGAAATAATTTAAATTTGAATGTTTAAGTTAACTGAACAAAAAGTAAGTAAATAAAATGATCCTATTAAAACTGATATTACAAATTTTTAATTTCATATAACAAATAAGATTTTATTAAAATAAGAATTTATATTAAATTAATGTTTTACAATTCTTATGCAAATCTCGGTGGTTTTCTTAAATTATTTCATAAATAAGTACATATGCAAAGAGAAATCAATTATCAATTTCACCTTAAGCATCATCGAATTGACCTTCCTCAATGGTACGTGGTGTCTGCCTTCTATCATTAAACATTTGACGAACTTGCTGTTTAATAGGAAGTGCATGTAAATCATCGGGACAGAAAAACTGACTGTGAATATTTTCTAACGTTGATGAATCACACCGTTTTCTTCGACTCATACCTGAAATAATAATTCAATTAATAAGAGATACAGAATTCTATTTTTTAAACAAAATGAAAAAGTAACATATAATCTCACAAGTTGGTTCATAATCATCAGTAGAATCATACGACGATTCCCAATTTTCTTCACCATTATTGCAAAATTCATCACTAAAATAAAAATTATACATTTTTTAATATTTATTTATTAATAGTTCACATATTAAAATTTTTACATTAAAATAATAAGCATTTAAAAAAGCTTGAACGAAAATAAAAATATTCAAAATTTTATAATTTATTAAATTGGTGAAAAAAAAGACTTACGATACTTCCTCATAATAATCTTCCATATTATTATCACTTTCGTAATATTTTGAATTTGGTGATTCAGGGTAATTTGAATATTCTTCTTCGCGTGGTAAAATTTTCTCTTCATTGTTCCTTTTTCCAAATCTCACGCATTTTCCACGAATTAATTTGCGAAAAATTTCGTAAGACACATTCCTGATCTAAATTTTCTTTGATTAGAATGATAATACCTCTATAAAAATATAATGCATAGCAAATGTTTTATGTAGTTTCAAATAGATTTTTAAAAACTACAAATCCTTAAATTTCTTTGATGAAAAATTTGAAAATAGAATTTATAAAATATATTTAAGGAGAAATTTTTACTTACTGTTAAATCAACAGTGGAAAAGAAATTAAAATCAATGTCGATAGCTTTTAAATTCTCTAAATTAACAACATTCCACGGTATTTCCATTAGTTCATTATCATATAAATCAAGTAGACGTAATTCTTTTAAATTACACATGGACTCGGGTAATCTTGAAAGTTGATTTTGATATATTACTAATTCCTTGAGCGCAATTAAATTTCCAAAATTATCAGGAAGTACTGTTATGGAATTATTGTTAATGATTAAGACTTCCAATTTCACTAGATTGCAAAATTCGTCAGGCAACCATGGTATATTATTATGACTGAAATCAATGTTTGTAATATTTGTTAAATTCATAATTAACCGCGATACCATTGCAAGTCCAGTACTCTTCATGTCAATTTCTTTCAGTAATTGTGGATTCTTTAAATGACATGGCATATTGCAAAAAGTGTTGCCCTCTTTTTTTCTGAGTTCATCATTTCCAATATCTAGTTTCTCCAGTTTATACATATTTTTTGTTAACATTTCTAGATTACTGTCTGTTAAATCCGATTGATTTATTGAAAGAATCCTTAAATTCAAGATAACGTTTTCCTTTGGAAATGCATATTTAGAAAATTCTGTCCGATTGAAATTTACTTCCTCAATTGAAGAATACGCTGATGTTAATAACCATCGAGGAAATGTGCGACAAAGACCATTGTCCATCGCATAAAATTTAATCAGTCGCTTACTACATGGCGGTTCATTGAGTTTTATACTCTTATTCAGAGATACATCTAAGATTTCTAAATTTCTCATTCCATTTGTCACGCATCCTGGTATGATTTCAAATTTATTTCCAGCAATATTAAATTCCCGTAGACGATTCAATTTAGCAAAAGATTTGGGAAATTTGTTTAATTTATTGAAACTTAAATTCAAAATTTCTAAAGTTGTTAAGGATCCCAATTCTTCGGAAATTTCATTTAGTACATTGTGGCACAAACTTAGACATTTCAGTCGTTGATTACCGGCAAGAACTATTGGCATTGCTTGAAATTTATTATTATCCATTTTCAAATTCTCCAAATTTACCAATAAACTAAAAGACGTTGGCAACTCTTGAAGATAGTTATTCGATAAATCCAATTTCTTTAAATTAATCAGATGTTGCGAAAAATTATTTGGAATGCATGATAATTTGTTGAAACACAGGGATAATTCACGAACGATTGTTAAATCCATTTTATCACAGAATTCAGCTATGGAATTATCTATTAGTTGAAAATTCATATTAATATGTGTGTCCACAGACATTTCGTGAATTTTGTCTGTCTCTATCTTATTAAGATAATTGGACATATTTCTATTATTGTTGTCTGTCATATCTAAAAAAAAGAAATAATTTTGTATAATAAAAATATATAATAAATTCGTTCAGTCATGGTCTCGTCAACCAATTAATTAGAATAATCAATGCAAATACTAATTATAATGATATAAACTAAAAAGTTATAATTTATTACTATTTCAATAAATTTAATTTAGAATAAAAAAAATTTGCCAAAAACAAAAGGTTAGGTTTATATTTTTGACATTTACTAACACAAGAAGTTTAATAATTTACCAACCTAACTTTCAATAGCAGCTTCTGACATTGAACAATAATAAATTTCTAAAATTAATTATTTTAATTAAATACAATATCGAATTTTTTTAATATAAAACAATTATTGATATTGTAGTGTAAACGGTAACTATTTCTTATTTAATTGATTTTGTTTTTGTTAAAAAGTTGAAGAGTTTATCGACAGATAGCGCTGAAACTTCCTTCTATGCGACTTTACCGACTTAAAATTTCATTGCCAAGATGGCGTCTACTGTGTCAAATTGTTCCGGTATCATGCATAATTAAAACGTTTTTTAATAAAAAAGAAAGTCGCGTTTATTGCAGTATTATCAAAGAATCGTTAAGTCTAGTTAGTACACACATTGTGATTTTAAAGTTTTTCTATTTATCACTGCACTATTGTTGTTACAGACAATCTCCTCTTAAGTACACGGTATTATCATTTCTGGTTACCGGCTCAACCTGAAAAGCATAGAAATCCTTTCGTTTTATTCGACACCTCCTTTAAAGATCGGTTTATTTCTCATCTCTCAATATTTGAACGATATTGTGACTCCCTATTAAACCTAAAAATTCTATTCGGCAAAGTTTGCATTTTGTTTAACGGCTAAAAGCGCGGTAAATCAAATTCGGAATTGATGAACAAGTTGATTAATTCGTCGATAGGTAGCGCAGAAATTTTTTTCAATGCCACCTTACCGACATACCAACTTGAAAATTTCATTGCCAAGATGGCGTCGGTCGTGTAAAGTTGTGCCGGTTTCGTGCATTTTTATAACGTTTTTAAGAAAGAAGAAAGTCGTGTTTATTGCAGTAGTATTAAAAAATCGTCAATTCTAGATCATTTACGCTTTGTTTTATTAGTGTTTCTATTTTTCGTCGTGCAAGTGTTTTCATGGAGGCCAAAATATTTTCGCCTCCTATGTACTCGGCATTGTCATTCCTGATCGTCGGTTCAACCTAAAAAGCAAAGAAATATAATCGTCCTTTCGTTTCATTCGATATCTCTTTTGAAGTTCGGTTTATTTCTCATCTCACAATATCTTTACGATATTGTGACTCTCTATTAATAACCAAAAAAATTTATTCGACAAAGTTTGCTTTTCGTTTAACGGCTAAAAGCGCGGTAAACCGAATATGGCTTACTAAGAAGTTGAGTAATTCGTCTACAGATGGCGCAGAAACTTGCTTCTACGCGACTTTGCCGACATGACACTTCCATTACCAAGATGGCGTCTGTTGTCAAGTACAGTCAGTTGTGCGCGTTTTAAACACGTTTTTTAAGGAAGAAAAAGTCAAATTCAATACAGTATTACTAGTTTTTCATAAAGTTTAGTTTGTGAATGTGTAAAACTGAGAAGCACCCCGAACCAAATGTTTTCCAAGTACAAGAGTAAAAGTTGGCGAATGTCTACAAGTTTTCAACACAGTAAGGTTTGTCCTTTATTATCTGCGTATTTTATACCTCTTGTATTTATATTTTGTACAAAAATGTTTATTTTTACGACTAAATGAAAATGGCTTAGAAATTAGGAACTAAAACAGCAAAGTGGATTGAGTAGGTGTTTTTTATTTTCTTTAGATGAACGTACACACTGTTTTTATTTTTTTCCTATCTGGTACACTACGCATTTTACACATTTTTGTTTATATATTTCTTTTCCGTGATTTATGTAGACATTTGAAGCTTTATTTTTTTTGCGGCAGACGTATTTATCATATCATAGACAATTATAATATTTTTTTTTTTGCAGTTGTTCATATAAGTTTTACTGATATAACCTCAAAGTCGTCACATGATTTAGAAGTGTTTTTTGATCACTTACATTATTTTTTAAACGTGGATGAATATAATGTGCCACATAGGAATGCATTCAAACTTCATATCTACACGAAGAAAAATTCGTATTTTTTCAATTTACAGAAAAAAATAATAACTTTGTTATAAATAACTTATTTATTTAAAGATTTGTATAAACATTTATATAAACTCTGTGTTAAAATTGAATCAATAAGTTGTAATGTATAAAAACTCTGTAAACTACAAAAATTCTTTTTTCATTCGTGTAGTACGCACTAAAGAAAATTATCTGAATCTTTTTCTTAAAAGTATGACTTTATAAATAAGAAATTAACTGACAATGACATGATTTCAAGCTACGGTTTCTCCTCAATGAACAAAAAAATTATACAAATAACGAACAAAAAAAAAACAATGAGGATTCTGAGATTAGGTATTTCTAAACCCTTTATAAAAATAGTATCCAACTGTGTAAAAAGTACATTCTTTAAAATATCAATTCTTTTTTAAATTGCACTCGTTTACTAACAAATCAAATATACAAATGAAGAAAACAAATTCATTTCGAGGCTTATTTATGGTCAACAAACTATATTGTTTCCCCGTTACTAGTATACAAAGATTTAATTTATTTTCTCACTGATTAGTATTATCTCTCCACATGACTAAATATTAATTAAATGATGCAAATTATGCATGATAAATTATTTGGACGATCGTTTGAAAAAAAAATGATTGCAATAAAATGTAATATAAGAGTACTAATACACGTGAGACTCTCAAATAATTATTAAACGATATACATATACATATGCTATTTTGCCTAGCTCTTAAAACCATGTTAAAATATATACACTCTTTTTTATATATATAATATATATTATAATTCGATTTGTCTTTCACACATGCATACCCAGACTCTCTTTCTCTCTCTTTACATGCATATATCTCTTCATTTTTGGTAAACGTATACAAACGCGGAAGCCCAAGTATACGAATACGTAGCATTTTATTTTTTTATGATTTAAAACTGTATTATATATGGTCACTTGTAAAATTCATTGCTTTCGTAATTCCCATTAAGAATTAAAATCACACGAAGACAGGCAATTTTGTATTTTCGATAAATTTCTCTCGTTCGATCAACAGTTTTTTTTTTTTTTAATAAAGTTTTACATTAAAAATATTTTCTTTTATATATTTATGTAATTTTTCTTTGATAAATCGGCAAATATAGCCTTCAAGGATTTTTCTTTCTGGTAAAAATAACAGGACGTGCACTGTCAAAAAATGTGCGTTTTAATTATGCACTTATCTTTAATGTAAAAAAAATACATATCTCTCAATTTAATAAAAAGAAAAATACTTTTTTATCGTTATAAATTTTTTTAATTTCGTGATTTTAAGTGAAGAATTAAAAAATAATTTTAATGGAAATATTTCTCTGTGCAACTATTCTTTTGATCGAAAATACATAGGTTTATTTTTTTTCTTTTAAACTTTCTTTAATTTTTCTTTTTTAACATACGCGAGAGACGTAAGAGTAGTTATATTATGTACAATAAAATTGGCCATTTAAATATACTTATTCTGGAATGTTCAGTTGACTCTGCTATATAGTATATTCCTTGGAAAGCAGTTAAATATGTGCAAAACCAGCAAAGCATTATGGGCGGTACAAGCAACATTTATAATAACTATTTCGCACGCGATTTAGTGCATCATTCCTCTGACATATATTGACTCGTGTACAAATCGCTCCTTTTATTTTGCTTCATCTACCGTCGAAAAATTTCTACAAATTAAAAAAAAATTTTTTTCACAACTTAGTCCTTATTTTAATTGTCAAAAATAAATAAATTAAACTTACACATTTGTAAATAAATTTTACATAAATTTACTTTCTATTAACTTGTTTATACTATAATTCTGATATTTCAATTTATAATTTATGTAAAAAGAAAAATTTACACAATGTGTATAATTAATTTTTTATTATTAATATAGATTATTATCAAAGTAGTAAAGCGGCTTTATGAAAAATGGATCTCAAATGAAATTTTGAACATCTCAAAAATATATGTTTCGACTCGCATAAGATTTTCCGTTCAAATTGAAAAATATATGTACACTTCAAAAATTATCCAGAAACAAAAAACGACAGAATATTTTTGAAACACACAAAATTCACAGTACACACGTATAAAATAGATAATAGATAATATACATCAATAAATTTCACTCCTGACCATTCTCTTTTGCTTTTTTGATTCATTTTACACTATTATAATGCAAGTGTCAATTAGACATAATATCTAAAGATGTTGCTTCTGGTAACTCGAGACAATTTAAGGCCTTATGATTTTTTATACACTTCACGCGCCTGGTAACTAAACCAAAAAAAATATATATATTTATATTATATATATAGATATATAAGAACAATCAAACAAACAATAACAATTTGGTCCCTATTTCTCGTGTGATCGCAATTAATTAAAAAAAAAAAAAAACAAAAAAAACGAAAAATATCGCTGTTGAGAAAAACGTTTTTTTCTCAATATTCAGCGAGCGACTTATGGCTTGAAATTCTATTATGCTACTTGATGAAAATTATTCTAAAAAGTCGATGTATTCGCTGCTTCAATAAACGAATATTGGCAACAATTCCCTGGTCGCTGAAAAAAAGCAGTTTTTAGCAACATTTTTATATAATTTTTTTTCTCAGTTCCATAGAAAATTTCCGAGTCTCTCACTGAGTATTGTCTGGTTTCCAATCTTCCTCTCTGATTTGTTTTTCATTTTTTTTTTCAGTCTCATTACTGAAAAGTCATTTTTTACTGAATCGAAAAATTCCATTATCTTATAAGTCGTTATTATCTTTTCATTATCAACAAATACATCGAACTGTGATGTTATATATTTTTTATCGTTGTTATTACATTGACGAATTTTTCTTCTTTCTTTTCAAGATTCAATAATAAATTCTGTAAATGATTTTTATTTCGTATCGCTTGAAATAAAAAATCGAAATTCAAATTTTATTTATTGTGAGAAAAGAAAATAGGAAGATTGAAAACTGACAGTCGTTCGTTCACTCGTTTTTCAGCCGCAGAACATTTTTAATCTCCTTTTCTCTCTTTCTTTCTTCAAAAAGATTCGTTGATACCTCGCATATAGTATACAATATGTATATATATTTATATATATATATATAATTTATATAGAATTCTTTATGCTGCTATACAGGAATCTTCGTCTCCTGGACAAAATGGAGAAGACGAAATGGTGCGGCTGTGTTCTCACTATAGCATGCAAACGACACTCTTTTTATTACGAGGTTCTATCACAGTTTCGCGTTTGAGGCCGACATTGAAGTTCGCTGTCTATCGCAATTTTTTTTTTTTTTTTTATCGTATGCCTGACCATCGTCCTCGTCCTTGAGAGATACAAAAGCGACCAGTCAAGGCCATTTTAAAACACCCGCACCGAATTCTATCTTCATTATCGCTTAACACTTATCACACGTATCTCCATATCCGAGCACAGATTCTTCTTCTACTTCTTAAGTCATTTATTTCGTCCTTCATTTTCTCTCACAAATAATTTTGTTTTGAGAAATATTTTCTGCCTTATCAAGTAAATGATTATTCTTTCTCGTAACCTCTGCTTTTTCGGGAGTTAACGAGATTTCTCGTTTAAACTTTTTTTTTTTTTTTGTAGTATCGAAACGGCAACTACGATGGCATAAATGTATCGATGTAAAATGATGAGTGTTTGGAGCTCACAATCAGTCGAATCAGTCGAAATAGTATTTTTTTCTTCTTTTGATTCGCAGGACCAATCAAATATCTTGTTTTTTTTTTTTATAATCAATTCTCAGCATCCAGCTATTGAGAGTGAATCGATATATTGATTGGGGCGAAACCCTTGCGAATTCGCTACCAAACTTTATATTTTTTTTCCAAGTGGAAGATGAAATTTATGGTATCCTACGTTCTAGATCCTCGTGCAACAAGTTGTTGTTATTCGTTTCGTGTATCGAGGCTGGCGATGCTTCTTCTGGCTGTTCGCCACCACTTAATTCCAATTGGCCCGTACTATCGCCACTATTGGAACCACATTCTCCGTCGACGAATCTGTTGAAGAGAAAAAGAAACATTTATTTTAGAGAAACTCAGTTAATTAGATAAAGCGAGATAACAATATTATGAAAATTGCAATGATTAGTGAAAATTAAATTAACTCTACAAAAATACTTTTTAAAAATTTTGATAAAATTAATAGACAAATAAATAAGTGTGAGTAATTTTAATTGGAAATTATTAGTATTTTCAGGGGCATTTCAACTTGTTTTCTCTACGACATACATTTTTTCAACAATGGAAAAATTATAAAGTATTTTATAATTATTATAATTGTTTTTTTTTACATTCAAAACGTGAGTTATACAGAAAAAAATATACTACAAAATTTAAAACTAATTCTCGTCTTTAAATTTAATTATTTATTTTTAAAAATGTTTTTAATTTTTAAAAGTGGGTCAAGATTGAATGTTATTGAATTTAAATAATAAAATAACTGCGTTTATGAATAAAATAAAATTACGAAATATTAGTTTTAAACTGTTACGAAATTATAAAAAAAATTTGTTTATCCTAATTTTTTTATACATAAACCATTATTTTATTACGTGGAACGGTCTAATCTTTAATAAGATTAAAGAGCTGAATAAATTTAAGAAAACAAAAATGAAACTTTATTGAGAATATTTTTTTTAATTCTCACATTTTCTGAATAAAAAATATTTGTTATAATTTTTCCTTTTTTGAAAAAAGTGGAAGAGAATTAATATTATTTTTTATATATAAATATTTCTAAAATTGACATTTGACACACTTATTTTGTTTATTGCGGAGAATCATTTAATGAGAGGAACATATTAATAATGTGATATATTCCAGATTAGTGTCTATATTTATAATTATTACATTGTAGTTTAATTAAAATTTTGATTTCTCCAATTTTGAGATAGTGAAAACGACGCGACGATGTTGCGTTGAGAGTATTAAAAGTGATTTAGAATCAAGGAACCATAACGAATGTTATACTGAGGCGACATTTTATCTTTTTAAGATGGAAACTTATCGTCGCACTTGCTTTTATCTTTATGCTTATGCACATGTAGAAGAAGCGTGTAATGCATAAACATCATGACAAGCTCCCAGGATGTGACTTTTGCATAATATTATCCTTCCGAGAGACGTTGGGAAAGGTCAAGAATCGATTTACCACTCTTTCACCTCATCATTTGGTTAAAAAATTCTCATAAAAGATTCTGTTATCTTTTTTTTTACCAAGAAAATTAATTTCAACTAAAAAAGTTTACAACTTTCTTCTTTTAATCAAATTTTTGGTTTTATTTTTAATTTATAAAATTGTATTAAAAGTAAGAGAGTTGCAAATTCATGACTTCATGATTCGATTTTCGCGATTAATCTGCGTCCGTTAGTGAGACTCAACTAAAATCATTGAATTTTGCGCATCTAAACTTTCAATATGACCATGATAAACTGACTTATTGATTAATTGAGAAATAACCACGATAGGCCTTGCGCTCATACACAAATTTCTCTTTGTAATCTACATATGATTATATACACATAAATTTGCAATGACAAAGTTGGTAAACATTCTACAAAATTGCTATTTTTTTTGTATTAAAAAATAAATAGAAAAAAAGATTATTTTTATATTCTATTTTCAGAATTTATTTTTTCAAAATATTTGTTTTAAACAATATTACGTATGCGTTAAAAGAATATATTGATAAAGAATGAAAGTCACGATACTTTTTTTTTATTTTTACAGATAGACGGAAAAAATGTAATTTTTGTTTTAATTTATTAATATATTAACTTTATACACACTTTTTTCAAAACACCAAATTTTTAGCGATAATAAAAATAACACAACGTCTTATTACTTCTCAATTAATTAATTTATTTAAATGAAAATTTTATTTTCCATTAATTATTTTTTTAAAATTAATTTTTATATGCGAAAAATATTTCTTTCTTTGTTTCAATATTCGAACTTTACAGAAATATGAATTATTAATAATGTTGACGATCGCCGTGAAAATTCCGCGATAAATTTCCCCGAGTTTATATAGATATTTGTTTACGACGTGTCTATCTAATAATTTTTTAATTATTGTACAAGTTTTACATCTTCCAAGAATTTCCTAAGCATCTGCCTTGAAGAAATGAAATCAGCGATTCTTGATCTTTTACAATGTCTCTCATCATCAGGATGAAATTGTGCAAATAAAAAAAAATAAGAGTGAGAAAAAAACGATCTTGTCCTGTCAGCACACTGACATTTATAATACAAACATTCGTATATTGGTCGTGTGTGTGTGTGTCAATGTTAAGATAAAATACAATTTCAACAATATGTTGCATTAATAATTATTATGCCAATGTCAACATTAATTGCACCAATGTCAAACGTAAATAATTGACTGATTCATTGCCGTACAGGTATACATCTTTTTTATATATATATATATATATATATATATATATGTCATGTATAGCCAATCCTAAAGCATTATCCGTGTCAAAGCAGCTGTTATCGATTATTTATCAATATATATGCATTTTATTGAAACCGCGCGATAATATATATATATATATACAGAAAATGAGCGTTCGCGAAATGGATATATATCTCCTGAAATTTGCGACTCGTCGTCGATAACATAAACACGCTCGCGAGACATTTTAACGTACAAAACTTTTTTAGTATACGCTCAAATGAAATAGCATAGCAAAAATTATTACTCTCTGGAAATTATTTGCCCATTTGCATTAACAACTGTCCTTGACTTGAATTTTCAAAATAATTCTTGTTTTTAATTCACATCAAAAAATAAAAGGCGTCAAATGTTTAAATACTCGTATGGAAAAAAAAAGTATAAGGAACATTCTCTGAACTATTTTCTGAGATAAAAATTACTTTTGTTGTTACTTTTTTTCTACTCATATTATATTGTCTTTTTATCTTTTGTCTCCTTTTGAATTATGTAACGTTTTTCCGAACTATTATCTTTTGTAATGAATTCCATTCATAAAACTCATTAAAATTATATTTTCTTCTTTTTTCAAATTTCATTGTGAACAATTAATTATGAAGATAATGTTACTTATATTTTGGGG
>JUFY01022544.1:26168-50747 GCA_001855655.1 Leptopilina clavipes
TTTGGGGGGGGGGGGGATTTTCATTCAATTGCGGTGTTGTTTCTGAATTGAGGATTTTTATAATATTGTGTTAATAAAAAATATTTATTATTATTGTATGCTTTTATAAAAATATAATTATTTAAGTATAATTATTATTATTTTTTTGAAATAATTAGTCCATGAGAAAATCATTGCATTTTTCTTTCAAGCCGATTGTTTAAAGTGTATAATAATAAGTTTAATTAAAAATTACTTACGTG
Source organism: Leptopilina clavipes (assembly GCA_001855655.1). NCBI lineage: Eukaryota > Metazoa > Arthropoda > Insecta > Hymenoptera > Figitidae > Leptopilina > Leptopilina clavipes. The sequence goes on from JUFY01022544.1 coordinate 26,411, forward strand.
TATGGTTGTTCCTCTCCGCGCATTTCACAAATGACGTTCGTCAGTGCCATTATATAATTCTTGGCCAACGTTAGTGTTTCGATTTTACTAAGTTTCCTCTCCATTTTCACGTGTGGTATCACTTCCCGTAGTTGCTGGAATTATGATAAATTTAACATTAGCGATTAATTATTTTTCCAATTAACAAGTATATGTGAATGGATTTTTATGCTCTCTAACTCTGAATTAGTTAAAAATAATTAATTAAAATCTTGGTTGACTTTTTACTTTAGCAATTAATGAAAAGTAATTAATTATTAATACAAAATTACAAATTTTTAATCCACAAAAAGATAAAAAATATAACTAGCTGAAAAATGGTCAAATTTTATAGTTATTTTGTCATAATTTAGGAATGTGACTCATTTAACGTATTTATAATTATTAATTGGTCATTTTTACCTAAATGATTTAATGGAATTATCAGTGCCTGACTTTTTTCTATTATTAGTTCTTTCTAAGATATTCAAATTTAGAGAGTGTAAAATGTGATTTAATGTGAATTTTCATAATTATGGACTTATGGTAAACAAAGTTACGTCACACGATTTATTATATATTTGCTATATAATAAATAATAACTCGATGACGAACTAAGGGGGAATTCAGAAGCATATATATTTCCTTTTTACCCCCTAGTGAGGTAAAGTTATCAACTAATACGCATTTACCTCACCAGTGAAGGCAACATTGGCAAAGGATTCTGGGATAATTTCCTCAAAGTTGAATATCATATATATATAGCTTTAGCGTAACTTTGATAGGATAATCTATACATATAAATCTTTGCATTAAACTCACACACAAAGTGATAAAATTTCAAAATTCTCTACTAGAATCCACTTGTTTATGTCACGTGTAATTGAGAAAAAGCTTGAATCATTTGTTTTTCAGAGCCGAACAATATATATTTTTTTATATATTTATGTTTGAGTATAAAAGCAATAATAAAAATTAGTTTTAAAAGTTACGTAACAGTTCATTACGTAAGTGGGTACATTTTATAGTAAATTTGGTTTTTTGTTTTTTGAAATAATCAAAATAAGGTTATTCTCTTTAGAAAAAATAAAATTTGTTTCGAGTTTGTTTATCTACTTAATTCGTTGGTTTAATGGAGAATATATTACACAATATTTTCCAGGTACGTTTAACAGTAGATAAGGAAAACGTTTGTCAAGCAACTGGTTTCAATTGACGTAAGCATTACTTATTGTTCGAATGTGGCATATAGTTTCAGAATAAAACGGATATAGACTTTTATAACATAAATATGATGATTTTTTTTTCACGAGTCATGGTTTGTTCAACCATGAAATAGTCTCGATTTGCTTCCATTTACAAGTCAGTTTTTTTTGTTGAAAAAAATGTAAATGGAAAAATAATCTTATTTCCAGTTTCGAAGCTTCCTATAATCATTCAACTCATTTTTAATATTTGATATTTTTAGAATCAATTAAGATTTCAAAAGAGATATTTGTCTTTATTTTTTAAGAAAACTGACTGAAACTTTTATTTTTCATTTTTGTGATTGTGGAAAGAGTATAATGGAAAAATAATTTGAGAAAATAAAATTCGAAAAAAGCTTCTTGAGAAATAATCCGAAAGAGTATATAGTTCTCTGCTATTTTCGAAATTCGAGTAAAGGATCATAGAAAAATGATAAAATTAGAGTGAGCGGAATAAAAATAGTGCTTATAGTTTTTTCTTTTGCAAAATAAAATCTCTATCAAAGCAAGTTTATTTTTATACACGCATATTCAAATCGAAATGACAGTAACACGCTGTATTAAAAAATTTATTCGTCGCGTCTGTTTTATCTATAACTCTGAATATCTCAACATTGAATCATATTTTGACCATTTGTTTTCTCCATTATATTAGCAATATTTTTTTTTAATTAAAAAAAAGTCGAACTTGGCTTTTTGAGTATAATATTTACAAAAGTAGAAATAAGAGAATTGACATTTTTTTTTCATACATTAGCCTGTTGATCATCAACTTTTTTGATAAAATTGCACACATCAAGAAGCTGTCAAAGTGTTTAATAAACATCGATTTTCTTCCGCGTTGAGATGGAGTATTCTTGAAAAGATGTTTGCATTTAGTTTAAAACCTGTCTGCGATGTATAGTAGTGATTAATATCTCGTTAAATGTCGACTCGTGCTGAGCTTCCCCTTTTTGTTTAGACGCGATGCTCAGGCGTTTATGAAAGTGATTACAAACCACTTCGCTTCAAGAATCATGTTATCGATATTTTCATAAATGTCAAATCGATTCACTGTTACTCATGACAGATGAAACGACGCTTTTTCAAAACGCTATCGACAAATCGGTGCTAATGAGCTTATACATGATTTTCAAGCGATAGAATAAAATGGTGAAAAAAAAATTGCAAACCCGACGCGCACGAAATTCTTCAATACCTATGTAATTTCAAACACGTTCTCTCTAACCCAGGTCGTGAATTATTATCTCTCGTTTAAAGGAAAAATAATAATTATTATCAATTATTGAGAAGTTTTCACTATTTTTTTTTTAAATAGTTTTTTATATTCTTATCAGAAGAGACATTTTCCATTTCTCGTCGTTCGCTTTTTTTCTATAATGCATTATCATCATGTGAGAAAGAATTATCTATAATGGGTAAATTTTAAATTGTTTGTGATGAGATTTTTATCTTATCGAAATTGAAAGTATTACCTCGAAAGCGTCATTTAGGGAATGCATTCTCATTCTTTCTCTCTCGTTGCTTTCCAGCCTTCGAAGATTTCTCTCCCTCGCGGAAATCCCACTCTTTCTTCTTCTCGTCGTGGGTGGACCACCCCGATTTCGTCTCTTCGGTTGCTTCGGATTTCTCTCGCTGCCACTACTGTCACTCTCCTCGCCCACCTTTGATAAAATAAAATTAGATGTCAGTAATCGTCGAGATCAATGAAGATAAAATCTATTTCTATTAACGAGAAATTTTTCCAATACATTGAAACAATTTATTTTCTGCAAATATTGACTCTAATCTTGTTTTTAAAACACTGGTAACCTTTTTTCACATGTATGAAAAAAAAATACCAAGAAATTTTATTAATTAAGAAATAATCAAATTTTTTTTAATGTTTCTAACTCTGAAAGAAATGATTTATTCCAAGTTTTTTTTTTTTAATTACTATTTATCTGCGAAAATTCATTTAAGAGAATAATTTTCATTTTGAAAATATTTTTTTTATTCGTTAAATTAATTTTCACTGGACAATTAATCACTCATTTGCAAACTGAAGATTGTTTTTAGCTTGAATGAATTTTCATGGATATATTTACTTTACGATGTACCATGATTAACAATAATGGAAATTTTTTGAATAAATGAATTCGCCTCATGTCGAGGCTTCTTCGTTTTATTAGCATACGAAAGAAACTGGTTTTTAATAGTCATTCCTCGAGAGAAAAAGAATAATAAGCGAAAAATTTTTTGATTTTGAACTGGTTTTAGTGGAAAATTGACTTTTTATATTTACTGGCTCCATTCAAACTGCTTTTTTTTAAACGAACGGGAATTATTTATTATCTTTATATTTATAAATTTACAATATAAAATATGTATTTTATAGTATATTATAGTATAGTAGACTATAGTATAGAGTAATAGTATACTATATACTATACAGTATATTATTATTACTATACTATATACTATATAGTATATTATTATTACTATACTATATTATAATAACAATATAATATATATTATACAGTATTGTATTTATATATAATTTAATTTTGCAAAATATAAAATACAGAATGCAATTTCTAAGAGAAAAAGTTAAGGGAAAAGGTCCACACACAGTTCAATATCCCCAAGGACGCGTCTAGTTGTTTTTTTTTTATTAAATATCCATGGGACGTCTCTTACAGTTGTGCTGAGTTATACGTGGGCGTCATAATAGAAAATAAGAACAGTAAAAAAAAAGTTTGAAAATAATAACCTCTGTCCCGACGACATGATGGCGTCCGCGTTTCCCGGTTAGAGAATCCACGGAGGCGTCATCCAGGTCGATATACATCTCCTGATCGCCGCAGTCCTGGTCGCTGCCTGATAGCCTTTCCAAGTTTCGCATTATCCTGTAATAAAAAATTAATTTTTACTACATTGTTACATAATCCACATTTATTAATTATTAGCATTTTATATAAAAAAAAATTTTAATTTCATTTGTATTAAAAGGAAAATTTCTCTTCTGATAGCTCATTTAAAATTTATACCCTCAAAATAGGAATATTTCCCCTTAAATTAGATTTTATTCTTTCTTTCTTTCTAAAAGAATAAATTCAACTTTATTCTCTTTGATTAAAATTTTTATCAGGGAAATTTATTATATTAATTATAGTTTTATTTTGAGACTAATTTAGGTATATTAAATCAAACGATTGTATAACAAGTTTTTTTTTAACTTTTCCATTCAAAGGATTTTTGCATAGTTTTCGAATTTTCAATTTTTATTCAGTGGTTGAAAAGTGTCTATTAGATTTTCTGGTTAATTTTGATTTAATTTAATTTAATGATAATAATTTTCGAAAAAAAGAGGAAAAAGGTTTTTCTAAAGCAGCTAAAAAACATTGCTGAACATATTTCTCTAAATCAGCGAAAGTAATAGGTATTTTATTGAATTAGTCGTTCTAGGCGAATCTCTTTTGCGTGAACGTAATTTTCAATGATTGTGAAATTTCATTTAAACAAGTAAATAAAAGGGACTGAACTACAATTTCCCATGAGATTTTCTCTCTCCCTTTCTCTCTTTTTCTATATACATGTATATACTTTAACCCATTTAAGCAAGTCTTTTTGTTTTAAGAATTCTTCTAAAATATATCTACCTGCAAGCTTCCAAGGTTTCTAAATAAATTTTCCTTTTATTAAATCTGCAAAAGGTTACGTAATTTAGGGATTTCCTCTCTTCAGTCTCGTGCGTCTATAAATAAATGTTCCGATTTCTATTTTTTTCCTCTCCCTCTCTCTCTCTCACACTCTCTCTCTATAAAACATATCGTAATGTACTCTGATAAAAAGTTGATAACATTTCTTCTCTTTCCGTGTTTTCACAATATTGTTGCGGGAATGACAACTCTCAACTTGGAAATTCTCAAGTTTCTATGTATAATTTCGGAAAAAATTACAAAAATGTATTACTAATTGCAAAATGTAAACAATTATTAAAATTAAAAATTTAATTAAAAATTTAAAACATATATGAAACGTTTGTGTAATATTTTTGTTTTCCGAGAGGAAAATTTAATTGCATAAAATTAAATATTTCTGCGAAAAATTTGAAATAATTATGTATACAACATGTATTTTTTCTTTGGGGAAAAATTCAGTTGAAGTAATTTTGAATCAAGATTTAGTGGAAAAGTGATAATAATAGGAAAAAAAAATGCTTTTATCGGGGACTTTTCTCGTTTTCGCAACAGGAGATCAAAAATCGAAGGGGAACTCCCCCGAATCGTGTGTGTGAGAGTGTGAATGCGTCAAGTTTTATTTCTTTAGTTCAGACGTCTCAGCAGGAGTAAACAACACTGGCGTCACTTGCGCTTGTAACTATATATTCGCGTACATAGAGGGATTACGAGCGCGTTACCCACACAGAAAGTTCTAATGTATTATAACCATTAACGGGGGATATCCCGTTCTCGCCTCGAGGCCGAGTCAATGCCAAGAATTCGTTGACACTCAGTCACGTGACATCCGTGACCACGTGGATAATCTATACACAGGTGCGTTACGCATCCGCTTTATGAATTCTTTTTATAATATGTAAATGGAAACAGTAACGCTTGGCTTAATTTACACTTTTCAGATGTTCAGTTTTTTTTCATTCTCTTTTACTCACATATAGAGACAAATTAATATACGCACGTAGTGGAGAATACTCCGGAAAAGGGACTAAAACTTGCTGGGAATGATTGTTGTAATTATTCTTATTATTATCATTGAGGTAACACTTCACTTTATGTGCGGTCGACGGTTAATTTAATTTTGAATCAAAGCACGTCGTTTACTAATTAAATAGCACAATTTGTGGACAATAAATGAAAAATAAATCTTGAATATAATTGTTAAGAATTTCTAGAAATTACGTAAGATTTCTAAAACGTTTTTTTTTTGTTATTTTTTATTTTACCTTTTAATATTCGGAACTTTATGGATATTCATTATTATTTATTTTTATTTTGAAAGAAAAAATAATTTTGTTTAACAATGGGAGTCACACAGTTATAAAATTATATTTTTTGATTTTAATGATCTTTTAGATTTTTACTAATTGCGAGACATGTATTTATTACTGTTATATTTGAAAAAGAATTTCATACCAGTTTTATAAAATATTCATAATTCCGGTTTTTAAGATTTTTTTTTCCCCTTTGCTAGTGTAATCTTTTTTCACGAAAACAAAATTAGTTTTATATGGGACATCATTAGAGATGTTTTACTTATCCATAAATCAGTGATAACTAGCCTATTTTTATCTCTAACTGATAGAAACTCTTCATATATAAACAATTCCAAAGTGGAATGAAGAAATGAAGAAGTTTTAAATGAAATAAATAATTTCATGAATTATTGATATATAAATTATTTAAAAAAAAAACTGAAATATATAAAATAATTATATATGAAGAATTTATGATAAATTGAGGAAATTTCGATAATAAATAATAACAAATGATTATTGATTCTTATCAAATAACTTTTATATTTTTATATACACTTGCTCTATTTAGTCTCTCTCGTTTTCCTCTTTATAAGCTCGTAATTTTTATTATCTGCTGTGCAGATTCCTTGACTCTAAAAAGAAGGAAAGAAAATAATATGTGTTTTTTTTATCTTTACTGATAAGTAACAATTGAAATAAAAAAAAAATGCTTAAATAATATGTATTTGATATTTAGAACATATTATATATTTTACACATGTCTGCATTAAAATGAAAGTTTTAATACGTTTAATATTAATCAATTAAAATACACTTTGACAGACGTATGAGGAAAATATATTCTTGTGCGGAAAACGTGGGAACAAGAATTGAGATAAAAACACATGGAAAAAAAATTACAGATCAGAAATATGTATGCAAACATTGATCATATATGAAAACATATGAACAAAGGAAATGCTTCCTTTTTTTTAGTATAATTACAATTCTAATTTATGTCAGTATAATTACTTTCATTATCATTATGGTTGTCCAATGTATTTGAGGTCGCGATTTATACGATAACTTTGGATCAAAAACATATCAATCGCGCGTACTCATTTACTGAAGATTCGCTCGCTTTGATGTAAATAAATTTTAGATATTTGCAACTTAATATATATTGGAATCCGCATTCCATTTTGTGTTTTATTATATTCGACATTAGTTTTCGAATGACAGTGACAGACTCTAATTACTCGCATTCATAAAGGAGCACGTGATTCTCGACCGTATATAACGGAAACATATATATTCAAGGGTTTATTAATAATATCGCACTGACACGCGTGTCACGTGTAACTATCGTAATACCACGTAGGCGTTTGTACCGTTAGTCTACAGGTATCTAATTTCCATGGCAAGCCAAATCCGCTCATTAAACGAAAATATTCATCACTATCCTCGCGGCGGGAAAATATCTATCGAACCAATCACGATTAAACACATCGAGTATATAGATATATATTTATAAAAAACCACCCGTGTAAAATACTCGGCAACGAAGAAAATCTTTTTTAACGTGAAAACTCGATAAGTAAGGCGTGATTAAATTTAGCATACATTTACAACTGAATGGGATTCGTGACCTTTCTAAGAACATTTCTTCTTATTACTTTGCAAGATATGAATATACTCGCGCTTTTAAGCGAACGAGAAAAATTAATTATATTACCAAGTGATAAGGTGAAAATTAATTACACCCTTATTATTCAGATGAGTTTCCGTTTGTACTGTCCTTTTTTAAAAAAGAAACAACTTTGTTTCAGTAAATGAAAGAAGTGCGCTTCTACACTAAAATTCACACTTAACTTGAAAGTAAACAAATTGATTCCAAATTTTTTGATCAAAATTATAGTCGATATAATTATAAGTTATAGTGTAATTACATGTTTTGTTGTGCAATTTTTTATTTGGTTGTTGCAATAAAATTTTTATTGATCTTAATAATTTTGATTTATTGAAAGTATTGTCACCCTTTCTAAATGAAAACAAACAATAAAGGCAAAAAAATATTTATTAAACAATGAAAAATTTGTTGGACCTTAATGAAATATTTGCACAAATATTAACAAAAGTTTGTTGTTGTTACCAAACATTTTTCTGTATGCATCTGAATACTTTTAAAAGATTTTACATACTGATAAAATTTCTTAATATATAATAAAAAATATTCTGTGCGGCTAAATTATTATAATTGAAAATAGGGATTTTCTTCATCTGAAATATAATTCTTTGTAGAAACTTTATAATCTTCAATTTCTCTTCAAGTTTATTTCTTCGATATAAAGCGATGCATTTGAAAAATGATTATCTTAGATTTAAAACGTATTATCATCATCGTAATATTTTCATCTCTTTCTCCTGAGAAACAATTCGCTATTAACAACAACTATTTAGTGTGCATTATATTCTAGTGCATATTTGTCCTTTTTATTATCAACATTTTGTGGTCTTCTGTTTAAAACTCCAGAGAAAGTAATTTTCTTCTCGGAAGATTATGACTTTTCGCTCTTAACGTTTTTATTATAATGAAGCAAATTCTGTAAAACTCTCTTCAAAACGTTATGCTCATAACACATTTAATAATCTCAAAATAAAATTACATTTTCCCATTAATTTTTTTTTTTTTATAAGCTTTTTGTAAGCTGTTTTTAATAATATTTTGTTTTAAACGATTGTTCTGGATTAAAAAGAATATATATGTATATATGATTCTTGTGGAATTTTTTTTATTTTTGATACTTGCATAATAGTGTTGACTGTTTCACAATTTGAAGTTATATACGTATTTTCTTTTTATGAATTGAGTACAGAATTTCGTCTCAAGACGCTGTTTCAGCAAACTACAGCAAAATTATTTACGAGTTCATCGAATCGATCTAAATGTTTATAACTGAAGGCGCATACATCGTCTTTGGGCGCATATAATATGCTGTTACCACTTGTCAGTTGGGTGCATAAAATCTGCCAGGAGAAAGTATAAATGTGACATGAACGCTCGTAATTAAATTAAAGAAGTACAAGACGTGCATAACTTTATGACGCTCCACTTGATTAATATTCAACATTTAATGTACATCCTTCTTTTGAGTATAATAATTTAACATCACAATTGAAAAATTGAATTCTTTTTCTAATGTTCACTTATAATTAGTAAACAGTCGACGAAAACATTAATGGAATTTATTTATGGGCAATCAATCACTTATTGAAGCAAATCAATGAAAATTTATTCCTCATTGATTAATTATTCGACTCGTGAGTAATTAAACTTTTGTTGTTTCATTCACACTTGAATAAATCGCGCGCGCAATAATTAACATTTTTTGTCAGCTTTTTGTTTTTAAGAATGAGGCATAAACTTGGCGTGTATTGAAATTCATTGTATACAAAGAAATGGAAAACGATTATTTACTGTTTGAAGAATTAAAAGGAAGAATTCTTTATAGAGGCCTTAAGTGTAATTAGAATTTAATAGCAAGTGAAGTGAAAGCTCACGGTTAATAGGAAAATGTATTTCAGAAATTCCCATTAGAGCATTTACGGTGCAGAAACTAGATGTGTCGTATCCTAAATAAATTACCAAAGGCGTTGAATTGCAGTTAAATTTACTTTTAGTGTAATGTTTTTCTTACAGGGTTCTTTATTGAAACGTAATTTTCTTTCCGTATATAAAACGGAAATGTCTCATTGGCTATAGTGTGAGTAATTTTTGCATCCAATCAAAAGACACTGGACGCCACCACACGACTCAGAAAAGAAATTACGTTCTCTAATGTAGATGTTGCATTAAACATAAAATAACTCGAGGTCACGGGAGTGTCTATACAGGCACGTCTACCATTATGGAGCTTATACTTTTTCGCAATCTCTCTTCATTCTCTCTCCATTTTACCACCGTGAAAATCAACTCGCGATCTTTGAAATATATATATATAAATATATGTATGTATATCGAACCGAGAGATTTAAAAAAAAAAATCTGCGTTATCTCACGACCGCGATTTACTGCCATTAACCTCTTAACGTTGAAAACAACCTCCAGACTCATGCGAACTCTCTGTCAAATACAATAAAAAAAAGGGAACTTTCCTCCTCGTAAAATACACGTTTTTTTCTCGTACGTTTTTAATGTTTTGATTTTAACTGTTAATTACCGCTATGTCTTCAATATAATTTCGGAAAGTTGTCTCTTGTGCGTTAAAAAGAAAGTTTTGATTCAATTACAACTTGAATTCCATAAATTTTTTGTTATTTTACATTTTTAGAATTTATTGTTTTAATGGTATTTTAAATAACAATAAGAATGCTATTTAAAAACTTTGAGAGATATTATATTAATTTTTTATCGTGTTTTTATTATTAAATTTTTCAACTATTTAAATTACAGTAATAACAATCGTTTGTGTAATATTGCAGTAAATATTTAGTGGCACTAGTCTATATTTTCTTTTTTGTAACGCACATAATGTAAAAAAATGATAATTACATGCAGAGAGAGAGAGAAAATTGTCAAATTAATTTTAAACTAAGTTAGTAATTTTTGAAGAAAAGAACAATTTTAAGATATAATGTTTACTTGAACATTAGGATAATTTGCTTTTGTCTTTGCATGGTATCATGAATATTTATTTTAAATGACGTAAAATTGTTTGAATAACAATTTTTTTTAACAAAGTACATACTTGATAAAATTTATCCTCAGTTGTTTCTATATAGTGTTTTAGTGTTAATATAAAAAATTTGTATATTAAATTTCAAACGTGAAAAAAAAGAAGAATGTCCCTGAAATTTTAAAACTTTAGGAAAATTTTGTCTGCTTTTAAATTTTAATTTAATATTATACGAAAAGAATAGAGAAAAAATAATATTAAAAAATTAAATTTATTTACTCGTATAATTTTTCATTAATTTTGACAATGTTGAAGTCTATAACGTTTATGTTTAACGATTTAAAAGAAAAATATTTTTCTATTATATTTTTTTTAATTTGTATCTAATTACAATTTTTGCAATTTTTTTTTTAATCAACAACTGTACAAAGAAAAATTTGTAGACAATAAATATTATTTTTCGCTTGAAAAAATATTAATTTTGTTTTTGAATCATTGATGATAAATGTTGTGGACTTCAACTTGGTTAATTTTGAATAAACTTTTTTTAATGAGTTTGGCGAAATATTCTGAGAAAATACTTTAATGATGGAAAATGAGTTCTTGAAAGGGAATTATTATTACCTTAAAACGTGTTTAAAGTTGACTGTGAGTTGTGTATGAACGATTGCACTTTTAATTAGCTTGGCAAGTCATCCATCGAAAGATTTTCTATCTTAAAAGATTAAAAATGTTCTAATTTCCTCGTTCAATGATCTGTCCTCGTCCTCGATAAGGTCAGATGCTTCTCTCAGATCGCGATTATACTTGTGTCATATACAAGAAGTTCGGATAGAAAAATCACTGTACACTTTTATTTCTTAACAGTTCTTTTTTTTTACACAGTCTTTTAAAGCACAGTTCTTTAAATAATTATTTTCAAAATTCACCAATTATTCAATTATCCATGTAATGAGAAAGAGTGTGCGGTTAATATCCAAAGTTTAAAAATTTTCTCTATTTCAAAACACGCATTATCCTTTTAATTCGATGAACTGTCTGTCGACGCCTTAAAGATGAGATTGACTGCATTTCAATAATTTCCCAATTCTAAAAGAAAAAAAAATAACAATAATGCAATTTAATTCACAAAAACGTTTTATATTGTTCAAACCAAAATTTTTACATAAAGAAGCAAAATAATTTGAACAATCTTATAATTTTAACACCCATTCGAGTGCAAGGTTCATGTATGATTAGTTTATCAGACGAGAGCTTCAAGAAATTTTGATTAGGTACTTTGCAAATAAATCTGCATTAACATTCGAATTTGATCCACTTGCTTGTTTGTTTGATAAAAGTATAATTGAGACAACAAAACATTCTCAAGGATATCGAGGTTTTTTTTCTTTTCTTTTTGATTAAATATATTTTATAGATCATTGAAATCTTTAATTAAACGATTAATCCTTTTTAATGATGTTTAATTGTTTATATTTTAAGTAAGAAAAAAAAGGAGAAATATTCTGAAATGAATTGAAATTGAATGAAAAGTTGGTTTAAGGAACAAAACTTTGTAGTCTTAATTAATGAGTATATGGCAGTCTCGATATGAATTCATGAATGAAAAGAGATTCTCATGTATGAATCGCGGGAATCAACAGTCTCTGATTGCAGACAACTCGGCTGTGAATCCGCCTTTTGCTGCCTCGAGAGAAAATTAAAGTTCCCAGAAAAAAAGTTTAGGAATCAGGAAATTAGTAGGTTGAATTGTGAAAATCTTTCCAAATGATATACATCTAGGGAATGTTGCTACTGATGTGATATTATATTTGATTGTTTGTGTATTTTTTTTATTAGTTTTCCCAATAAAATTTATTGTAATAATTTATGAAAATAATTAAATAATTAAATAATTTTTTTTCCAGGTGCATCGAAGTTATCATAGAACGAGAGGCTGCATCGAAAAGGAGCGAATCAACAAAAACTGTAAGTTATACAAAAAAATCTTTGTAGTTTTATAGATATAAATATTAAGTTTTCCTCTCTACTTTTGTTATAAAGGTGCGATAAAATTGTCGACCATCTGATATTTAATAGAGAAACATTTTTCTGTTGTTCAATTAAATTAGAGAGATTTCTACCGTATTGCAAGTTAGTAACATGTTTTTTTGACGTTTCTGTCAGTTGAGTATGAAACCAGCAGGAAAAATTTTGTTCTAAAATATATTTGACATTTTTTATTGACGGAGTAAAAACGACGTTTTTGTAGTAACGTTGAAAGCTGAATTTTAAAAAGTAAAAATTTTCAGTTGCTTTCTTTTTGAGAATATTTAAAAAATGAGACGAATTGATTTTTCTACAAAAAATTTTTTTTTGAAACACTGAAGAATATTTAGCTTTCACAACAAAACATTTGGTTCGATCAAAAAATTTTTTTTGCCTCAACTAAAACAAAAAAAATTTTTAAATATCAAAAAAATTGGTTGTGAATTAATCAATAAAATTTAGATAAGAAGGAAATACTTTCCAGTCAAATCAAAATATTTTTTTCCATTTATCAATTTTTCTATTTTTGAGAAAAAATGTTTTATCAAAAATTCAGAAATAGATATAGTTGTATATTTTTCATGCTACACAACCTTTCGTTAATAGTTTCTTATAATTGTTCCTGCATTGTTGTCTAGTATCGAAAGTGAATTTTAGTTTGTAAATGAGTGATTCTTCCTAAATGGAAATTGATTTTAAATTTGTTATTTTTATTCTATCAGTTTATCGTAATTTTTTGAGACGAGAATCTCAAGTAACCTAGAGAGCGTATAACTTGGCGGACAAAGTTTCTTATCAAATGTTTATCAATTAATAATGAGAGATTTATTGTTGAGTAGCAGTGGCGACTTTTTGATAAGAGAAACTGAAATAAGTGACCAATTAATGAAGGATATTATATTATATCAGTAAATAAAGAGAAAGGACTACTGACACTGTAAATGATTGCTTATATAGAAAATAGATCAGGTTTATACATTACAATTTGTTAACATGTAGCATAATGAAGATCGGGTTGAGAGATTACAGGATTTAAACTTCAAGTGACATTTACTGTCATACATAAATCATTTAAGGATCCTAGAACGACAGGTGGTTGACTTTTTTAAAATTATTATTAAACACCTGGCGTTATATTTATTTCTTGGAAAGTGAAAGTAGTTCTATTTGAAAAAATTGATCGTTATTTTGCAAAATTTTGTTTCTTATTGAACTTTTTAAATTTACACACTTTAAAACAACTTTGGTAGTTTATTTTTATTTTTAATTAGTTTTTATCACATTAATTATGCAAATTGATAATAAAGTTACAAATTTATTATTAAATTTTTTCTTTTTCTTTTTTTTTTTTTTTTTAATGAAAGAAACAAGTGAACTTCATGGTCATCGAGTAGGATAAGCTTTTGCAAAAGTTGCATAACTGATAATAGGAAGTTTTGTTTGATCGTAGCTGTTTATACTATTCTTAATCAATCACGCATCAGGAAATAGTGTTTAATTCTTTTGCTTGTCTGTCACATCGTTTTTTTTCTTTCTTGAAACAATATTTCACTTGATTTTTATAAATCTGCTTTGATGATGATTTTCCCAGTTATTTAAATAATCTACGCGGAGGTTGTTGTTTTTAGTTAAAAATTACGAAAATAATTTCTAATGATAAATAACTTGTTGATAAAAGTTGTACTTCGTTCGAATCGTATCTTCAAAATAAAAGTGAATTACGTTTGTTGTCTCTAAATATCAATACAATGACAGTTTGAATTTTTAAGAAGTGATAAATTTCCCTTGTCGCACGTTAGGTCTTGTAAAAAAAATTTTTTTTCTTTTTCGTCAGTTACAGTAAGTCTTTTGGAATGATAACCAACGCATGTATATGACACTAAAGAAAATTTATTTCGTATTTTCGATTAAAAAACTTTATCCAGGGAAGAACGATAAAAATTGTCCTTTTATCTTTTCTCTCTTGTTTTTTTTTCTCGTTGTATTACTCGCAAGGGTACATTTTCTCCAAATCATGCAATTTATATCACTCAAGGAAAAAAAATCAATAATCCTGGAAACTTATTTCAATTTCGGATCTCTATAAATCAGGATTTCATTTCAAATATCTCCCCTTGAAAGATTAGGATTTACATAAGAAATGGCCTTGTTAAAAATTATAGATCCAAATTATTGAGTTTACTTGAAAATTGATGAATTGTTTATATATGAAGATTGTTACATGATTGCCCTGCTTCAATCTCTCGCTAAAACACTGTTATTTTCTCTAATCCGTATAAAGACTCAGGAAATCAGATGTTTCACTCGGAAAATATCCGTCAAGTGAACAAAAAAACACTGTTCGAATTTAGTCGCAAATAAAATATATGGAAGAGTATTTTTATTATTTTTCAATTGTGTTTAATTAGATACTCAAAAAGAATCGTTAGAGAATTAATGGATTATCTTCTAAAATCTTTCCACAACAATTGAATCTCAGTGTCAGGTTTAGTTTTATTTTAATACAATTCGTTTCTAGGGGAAAATATTCAGGAAGATTCGAGGCAGCATTTTGATCGTGGCGCGTCGTTTTTAGCACGGCCGAGTGAATACATTAATTCTAGCCGTGAGGTTAGTTATTTGCTCGGAGAAAGTGACTGTGTGCGAGAAATTTGTAATCCGGGTTCTCTGACAATGGCTGATCGAAGCGAGCAACATATGGGATTAAAATGCCGTGAGTGGAATGTTGAATCATTACAAAAAAGACGAAATCAAATGAAACAGAGTTAAAAAAAAACACAACATTTAATAACTGTGTTGTGTTTTTTGTGTGATTCGTTTACTTTGGAAATTCTTATACTCAAAAGAATTGATACACGGGGTCACTAAACTGTTTAACGCCACAAGATTGCGATGGGGATTCTCAGGATTACCGGGGAATCCCATTGGCAATCTTGGCATAAATATCGTGCAACCAGTTTTATGGTCGTGGAAAAAATAGCTGTTTTCATATAATTTTTTATCTACAAAAAAGAAAATATAGAAATAGAAAAATCAATAACAAATAGAAAAATATTGACATGTTTTTCATGGGATAAAAAGTTGTGTTTATTTCGTTATAATGCCTCAACTTGCCACATTCACGTTTTAACAAAAAATTGTTCCCTGAAATCCAAAGTATGCGATTTTTTTGTAAAAATTCTTGAATTAATACTAATTTAATAAACTGTCTTTACAAATTAAGATAGACATTTTTCTTCAATTCAGTATAATTCAGTCTTGGATTTCAGTAAAATGTATTATCTGAATGTAAAGATAGTTATTTAAATTAAGAGAAACCGTTTCTAATTCATGTGATATATTTTTTTTAAATTAACCGAATTGGAAAAAATATTTCCTCACTGTTCTGAATTTAAGTTACTACTGTTGCCTACTTTAAGTAAAATCTAAAAGGGCTTGATAATTTTGGAAGTTTAAAATTGAGATAGCTAGGTTTGAAAATAGAGTAGAATTTGAAAAATTTTTTTTCCCAACGTCATGGATTTTCAGTGAAGATTCGCTTCCTTGAATTGAAAATAAATGCAAATAGAGGATCGGATTATAAGAATCCTTAAGTAATTTTATTCAAATTGGATGAATTTAATTTCGAGGATGATCAAGAAATAAAATGATTAACAATATACGGTGGATTGCAATTTGCTTTTCACTTGAAGGACAAAAAGCTATAAGAGTAATTATTTCCCTTCTTTGAGAAAAGTGGCAGGTTTCCTATTTGTTGCCAACGGAGCACATCTTGTTTTCTTCCACAACTACATGTTTCTTAATTATAGACTAACATTTTTATAGTACCGTTTCAAGTTCAGAAAATGAATTTTGCTTTCACATTATTTCTATAGACTATTTACGTTTCTCTTCCTTAAAGAAGAAACTTGATGTTTTACGACTAACTTTAGATCCCAAGCATTTCATTTATATACGCTTGTCATGTACTCTAGTTATTTTTTTTTGTCTCACGAATTTCATTGATCTTTTTAAGCAAATAGCTTGTACGTGTAATATCTCAAACGTACCGTTAATTTGTCAGCTTCTGCGTAAAAAATTATTTTAATTTTCACGTTATTTATCTTCAGTTGTCGATGATATATATATATACATATATATATTAAAAACACAATAAAATGTTGTTTAGAGAGTTTTTTGTTTTGTGAGGAATTAATGGAAATTTAATGAAAACGAAACGAAGACACTTTTTAACACAAAAATTGAACGCGACGTGATCGTCACTGGTTTAATGGATCAATGTGCTCCGAGCAAAGACGAACGGGTCTCAGCTGACCGAGCGCCCGATACGGACTGACTATAACTGTAAACGACTACTTGTTGCGGGTATTCCCCTGCTATCCCCTCGATCCACTCCACCATCACCCACTAGGTTGACTCCCCACCAATACACAGTGTACACTCGTTTCGTGCATAACTCCCTTCAAACCAGTTCCATTGCCACCTCCGGGTCCACCTGTATTTTCCCTAATGCATTCCTGATCTGGTTCCACCTGTACCACTCGGCGAGTTTCGGCCAAAAGCTTTAACTTTGAGAGTATCATTTTTAAACTTCGAAACTCACACGGGTCGAGTGCATTTTTCCCCATAGTTGGAAACAACGGAGGGATACAGGGAATGTGGGGAGGTCACGTCCTAGATATATACATGGAAAAGGATTTTTAATGTTTCACGAGGTTTCAGAGAGAAGTCTAGTCGGATTTTTTAACTTTAAGATAATTAACGCTTGAGGTTCTAATAGATGTATATATCAGGATTCATTATTAGAGAAAAAAGGAGGGAAATAATTCCATCTTTTTGTCCGTTTATTTATAAAGTTAGGTAACAATCTGACGGACAGTCAAAATAAAAGTTAGTCCTCCATATTTCCAAATTATTTAATATTAAAATCAATTTCAAATTATTTAATTAAAAAAAATACATTTTAACGGATGCGGGTAAAAAATTAAATTTTTATAACATTTCAAAACAAAAGAACGTTGCATTTAAATGAAAAACAACAATTTTCTGTCACGAAACATTTTTTCAATTTTATTGATAGAAAATTGCAGTTTTTATTTGAAAGTAACTTTTAATTGTTTAAAAGTGTTGAAAATCAAATTCTTTGCCCTTGAACCAGAAAAAATTTACAATTTACAATTGTTTTTTCAATTCGAAATGTGAAAATATTTGGAGTAACTTTTGTTCGGATTGTTTGTCTGATTCCGCCTTAAATCAAATTCTTTGAAAAATTATTTCATTGTTATTACATAAATAAACATTTTCAAAGGGCAAATTACATTATTTAACATTATTTACATTATTTAATTTGTTAAAAAATAATTCTTGTCGGCATCAATTGAGATGATTTTGATTTCGCGTATTATTTTTTTGAACTTTTAAAACTGACTTAGAGATAAATTTATGATCCATATAAGTTCTGAACGATTAAATGAACGAAATTTGTTGACGATATAAATATTTTCGAAAATTACTGACTGTAATAAAAAGTAAAAACGTAAATTGAACATTTTGAACTAATAATATAAAATTTTTTAAAACGTAAAACAATATTATTTATAATAAAATTTAAATTTCAAAAAGAAATAATAAAATTTCTTTCATTTTAACGTTCATAACTTATTAGGTTTTCCATTTTTAAGTTTAGTTTAAATAACACGTTTTTTTAATAGACGTATCAGTAAATAAAAAAGGATTAAAAAAGCAGAAATTTTTCCAAACAGTAAAAAGAAAATCTTTGTTTAAACTTCGTGACTTTCAAAATACATGTGCTATCGAGCAAAAAATAATAAATTGTTATTTTCTTTTTAAATAAATTTATATTGCTTATTGTTTTCAGTTAATTTTATTGTAAAAAAAATTTTTTATTTTTGCACGATTTCTTGAATATTCAATTGTTTTTAACTTTAAAAAAATATATAATTGTTATCCACAAAAATATTACGCAAAAATTTTTTAATTAATTGAAAGTTATTAATGGTATTTATTAATATTTAATGGAATATTAATATAATTATAAACATATTATAAATAAATAATATTATAAATATATATAATATTTATAAATTAAATAAATAAATATTGATATGCAAATAGTTTAGGAAGAATTTCTTTTTCATCAATCTATTTATGCCTTGAGGAAATTTGTTTGCTGTATTTAAGTGTTTGGAGAATTGAAGCTTAGCAGTTTTTATCGTGAATCGAAGTCATATTTTTTTGTTAACGAACATTGTTCATGACTTTTCCCATCCTTGGGAAGATAAGAAAGACAAATATAAATAAGAATATAAAAAAAAATTTTAAGAAGCCCCCCTTGTGTGCATATTAGCCTAACTTGAATCTTTTTGGGTAAACAAAAATATTGGTGTTTTTCGATTTTAATACATAACCTAGATAAAATAATTTATAATTTCAAACAGTGATTCGATATTTTTTCAATTTGGCTGCTTCAATTTTTTCTTTTTTTTTTTTGTAAAACATTTATCCTTGAACCGTTGCGATAACAAACACATCAGGTATAATTTCTGTTATGTGTTGAATGCAAAAATATATGGGTAGCAATGTGTCAGTTACTTTTTATTAATTTAATTTCTTTACGAATTTCGAAGCGCAGTGAAATATTTATTTAAGTTTCATATTCGTTTGTTTGTTTTTTTTTAAGTTACACGTTAGTAGAAAACAATTTCCATCCATTGAGTAGAATTTTTCTTCTTTATATTTGTCTCAGCCAAATAAATGTTTAATTTCAAATAAATTCTATTTGTTTCAAATAAAAATTCTATTTGTTTCAAATAAAAATTCTATTTGTTTCAAATAAAAATTTTATTTGCTTCAAAAACTGTTTTATTTGAAACAAATTAAAGATCAATTTTAGAAGCAAAGAATTTAATGCGAGGATGATTCGCGTGCTATGTTGGTATACAATGCAGGTGAAATTGTTTGTATTTTCTTCTTTAAGATTAATTTTCACATGCGGATTTTTGCATTCTGACTCATGAGAGATGCCGTAAGAGTACAATGCACCTTTGCAATCAAAGTTATATCTCGAATTTTTCTTCTCTATCTTCCATTGCATCTGCTTTCGTGACGTGTCAAGAAGAGGGTTGACATTTAGTTCGATCGAAGTTTATCTGCACTTGCCGCCTTGTGGTAGATCGGGGGAGGGGGCAGAATGCAAGCGTGGGTAGGTGAATGTATGAAATTGGTAATCACACGTGAGACTTACCATTTCAAGACAAGCCACCGTAGCAAAATGTTTTTTTTTCTCTTCTCATTTTTCTTCTTCTTCTTGAAAGTTACATCAAATCTAGACATTTGAAATATTTTGTTATTTATTTATTTACTTCCAACACTGACCATTGAGCTGGGATTATGAAGAGAAAATAATTTACTTCAGGTGACTACCAGAATGACAGATTATTACCTCGTTATTCACAATCATTTTGTTATTCCTTTGAACCTCTCATTAATCTTGTATAATTTAGTTGACAGGAGTCGCAGCATCCATGCTCCAAGGCATATGTGACATTTATTTCGTCCTGTGACTTTACATATTTGGTTGTCTCATTATTTCTTCGATTTTTTTTTCTTCTTAGAGGATGATTTAACTGGGGCACTGTGTATTAAACTCATACGTAATTTTATGACGTGATTAGAACAGTTAATTTCAGTTCTATTTTGAATGTACGAGTCTATTAACTCATTCGTTTCACAGAGAAGTGTATGTACGTTTCTAATTATCATATAGTTTAATGAGAAAATTATTTGATATTCAAAGTAAAAATTACTTATAGTTAATGAATCTAAAAATAGAAATTGAAAAAAAATTAGATCTCGAAAATTTATATTCTGAGGGGACTATAATAAATTTGTCCAGATGCAAATTAAGTTTCACAGTTGAAGAATTTCTCCATGTGTCAAAAAAGGAAGATCGTAATTTGCAATAACTCACTATATTTGAGTTCTGTGCTTGAGGGAAAGTTTTCATCCTCACCTATAATAATATATATTAGGTAAAATTTTGATTCATCACTTCAATTTATTTCATACATTATTTTTACTTTTAGATTAGAATTCTGTTTTGATTTTCAATTAACATCCTCCTGAATTTCTATTGTTAAAATATATATACTTTTTCATAGAAAATTCTTTTATGTAACAAATTCTGTAAGAAGCTTTGTCCATATAATGCAATAACGAGAAGAAATTTAATCTGATCTATTTCCTCTATAAAATGCGAAAAATAAATAATAAATTTCCTCTTTGAAACAAAAAAGAATTCTATATAGTAAACTTTGAAATATTCTCTCGAAAAAAGTACTTTAGTTTAAACGTGAAGAAATGGATAATTATGAATGACGTTGATATAGAAAAAAAAGGCAAGCTTATTATGAGAACCTTATTAAAGCAACAATTAAGTAGCAATAAATATGAAAAGAATAATTAAGGAGGTAATGTTTCTCTAGGAGGTTCAGGTACATACCTGAAAGTGAAAGCGTAATGCTTATAAATATGAGGAGTATTTCTCACATTAATTAAAAAAAAAAAAATTTTCCATTAAATTGCATTATTAAATATTATTCTTTTGAATTTCCCGTTTGATAATTGGTGATTTTGGTAATTTTCTAATTGCGAATCTAATTTGAAAACTATTTATTATGTTTACTTTTTTATTTATATTCTCATATTAGTAATAAATTCGACAAGAGGAATTTTTATTTTTTATTATATATTCTTATCGTATATATGCGGAAAATTTTCTTTTTCGTTTAGAAAAGGAGAAAAAAATTCAGGACAAAGTTTCTTTCTTTGTTAATTACTCATTTTTTGTTACTTTAAAAATATAAAATTTTATTTTTCATCCGATTTGTCATTCAGGTAATGTCTCGTAGACTGACCGAATTCTTTTACTTTCATTGTGAAACGTTGAACGCTAAGCTTCGAATAAAATTCGAAACTATTTCGCGGAAAGATACTTTTATATTTGCTTATAGGCAAGTAAAACCTCCTTCTAAAACATGGAATTGCATTTAATGC
Source organism: Leptopilina clavipes (assembly GCA_001855655.1). NCBI lineage: Eukaryota > Metazoa > Arthropoda > Insecta > Hymenoptera > Figitidae > Leptopilina > Leptopilina clavipes. Next base: position 48,412 of record JUFY01022544.1, read on the forward strand.
TACATTGTTATGAAATTTTTTTTTCTTGATGTTTTGTAATATAATCTGTTTGTCATTATCATTACTGAAATATTTTCCAATATGATTTGAAAATTTGAAAATTTATTTGACAGTTAAAATTACCAATTTGCAATTTTTGGAGCATTTAATTGTCATATTTTTTAATAATTATCTTCGTAATTTGTTGAATTATTTTCGACTTTGGGAAAATAAGGTGATACATTTTTTAATTAAATTGAAAGATTTAAACATGTAACAAGAAGCTTCACATCCGGAATTAGATTTGTTATTAGTGTTGTAGTCTCAGTAAGATCATAAAGATAAATATTTTAGCATAGTTTTCCTTAACAATAGTTCATTCTATTGTCGTGTAATTTTTATGACTAAGACGGTGGAAAATGATGAAGGTCCCAATGATTTGCTTCAATTCAGAATTAAATCGTTTCTATAGAAAACAAATGTTTTGTAAAAATTTTAGTTTCAATGATGTGTTGGGTTGATCCTTTTTATCTTCTTATCGTATCCTTGCAAAACATGTTATTCTGCACTTGAATCATCGTATTTATTCTATTTTTGTTGTAGGTGTATAAAGATTTTATTATTAATGGCCAATAATAATGAAATAATATTTCATTAACAATGATTAAGTTGTCGAAGTATGTTTTTACATAATTATTTTAATAGTTTCATTTTATTATTCCTTGTTTCTTGAAAGAATAATATTAAATAAAATTACACATCTCTTCATATCTTCAATAACATTATCATTAAAAAAATCATTTTACTTTATTACTTCGTTTGTGGGGATTTTTTTTCCAACTTTAATAATAACTATATAGTTTCCATAGTTACATAATTTTCTGATTTTTCACATTAGGATTTGCATTTTTTTAAAACTGAATTAGGTCAGATCAATTGATTCTCAATCGTAAAATGACGTTAAATGATGCTTTTAAAAGTAAAATGTATTTATGTTGAAAATTTAATTGCACTGATAATGAAATCGTTTTGTCGCGTCGAGTTTGAGACATAATTAGCATAAAAGGACTAAGAGTGATAAAAATGGAGCCAAATAACTATCACTAGTTGTAATAATTATTGGAGAATTTTCATTGATATAGGTATAATTGTTCGTGAGGGATAATTTTTCAATCTTCTAATTCTAAAAAACACTTCCACTTTATGTATTTGAATTTTCCCCGCGAGTGATATTTTCATAAACTGAATGCGGATGTCATATATCGAATGATTATATATATATCCGATCAATTCCCGATGGCTCTTTTTTTTTCGCTGATGGTATTAATCTTTCTCCTCATGTGTCTCGAGCTAGTAAAGTCATGAAACTTTAATGATTACTGAGTAAGTAAATTATTATTACTTATACATTCACATTTAACATGCGACGCACGAGACACTGAGTGTTGTTTATAAAAACATTTAACTCGAGAGAGTATTTAATCGATCCTCAACAAATTTCAAGATACCTTTGATGATTTATCGATCCCTTTTTTCTTCAATATGATAATAAACCACCACGATCTATATCGCTAATCTTCCAACTTTAATTTTTTATTAATGCTCAATAAATATTGACTATATAATGTTCCCACGTGAAAATTAATTGTAGAGCGCGATCTGTCAAAATAGTAACGGTATATACTTTTCTTGAGAAACCGTGAATTTAATTGCGAGGTTAAAATGTAGATATTAATTTCAAAATTTAATTGGCAGGTGTTGTTACTTGGCCGTTTCCGCCAATACACAGTATACATATAGAAAGAGAGAGAGAGAGAGGTGTGTTAATCAAATTATCCAATTATTATATCTGATAAGATATATTCTTAATTCTTAGAATTGTTACACGTTATAATCAGAGTTCACTGATCTGATAAGGATTTCGAGAAAGAAATTTTTTTTAATCCTTTTAATATAAAAGTCGGATATGAATCTCTTGATTGATTTGCAGTTGTGAAAACAAAAATCTTGAAAATATGCATTATTATTAATATTGGTAAAAATTTTGCACTTGTATATTTAGATTTGGTTCTATATCTTCTTATATATTCGAAAATGATTTAAACGCATGCACGGAAGGCAAAAAAGTGCGATGGCGTAAGGAAATTTTTTTCTCATAAGAAAGTCTGTACATCTAAATAGATTTATACCGATCTAGTTTTATTTATCGCCGTGGTAACTATTCACATAATCACTCTACTATTATTTTTCAATGGCTAATCAGTGTCTGGGAAAATTGGCATACCGTCGTTCAACGTCCATCCAAGTTGACTATAACTCTTTGTGAGATGACTGCAGTATATGCAACTGCATCCTCT
>JUFY01022544.1:50767-64485 GCA_001855655.1 Leptopilina clavipes
TATATGCAACTGCATCCTCTTTATGTGGAGCTTATTAACTCTTCAGCGAAAGTCACTATTTTCCTATGCTTCTTATTGATTTTAGTGAAATAATATATTTAAACGATCTTTAAGTACCATTTTCCCTTAATTTATTATGAAATAATGTTTCATGGAAATTGCAAAGTTTAAAAAAAAAAGAGGGAAAAAATTCTAATTGTTGAATAATTTGTCGTAATTGCACTGAGATATTATACTAATTATGTAAACATAGTGTTAACGCTTGCACAAATCATATTTTATTGATATATATAAAGTTCGCTGCATTTTTTCTATGTAAATTATATTTCCTTCCTCAAATTTATTCTATATTTTTAAATTTAAATTCATAGGGGGAAATTTGTTCAGAAATCTCTAAATCTGAATTTGTAATTGCTAATGTTTTTTTTCAGAGAAAAAACTAAATTAAATTAGGAAAAATTTTGTCAGTCATTCACATTTGGAGACTAACAACTTTTTAAATAATTATTTGGAAAATTTTCCCGCAGTGTTTAATTAACTGTTTTCTACTTTTCTCTGTTTTCGATTTATTTTTATTAATATTCTGGTTTTGGTCAGCTATTTAATAACAAACAACTTTCTATTAATAATCTTATTTTATCAACTTTGTTTAATACTTTTTTGATATCTTTTATTTCAATATATCTTGTTCTGGTATATTAATATAGTTACACCACCACCAGGAAATGACAAATTTACCTTCCTGTTAAGCATATTAAAAGTATTTTAAATATATGTATATTTCATTATGTAAGTGTGTAAAAAGACGGGAGTTGATACACTGAATTTGTATCTAGTAGCGTGTCATTATAATTAATACGCTTCAAAATAAAATATAAATATAATATAATTGTGGTGTGTGTGATGTGACAATTTTCTTTATTATTCATAGTGCCGGGGCTCTGATGAATGCATCGAGGAAGAGTTGAATTAAAAAATAAAAAATTTGATTTTATCGCGACTCATTTTTTTTTCCGGTAGTGTCTTATCAAGTGTTAGGTGTAAATTTTCTAAAAAAAAAAATTTTTTTTCCAAACGACCGATGACTATGTGATTCCTCGTTTCTCTATATGTAAAATAAGTAGTGCATGAACTCCGCTATTCTGAAAATCACTAATGAAGACGTTTCATTGTGAAATAAAGTTCAGTTTTTAATTTGTTTTATTCATATATTGGAAAAAAATATTCTAAAAGTATGATTAAAAGACACATGGAAAAAAATATAAAGTAACTTTATTTGTAAATTAAAACCTCAAATTTGTGGAATTTTTGTACTATTTACAGAGTATATTTTTCTACGAAGTAAATTTTACTAATTTCACTAAAATTTACTTCGTAAATTAGTTAAAGTTGACAAAAAAGCGCAAAAATTGTGGACAGTTTCAGTTGTACTTTGTAAAAATAGTAAAAATTAGTTTATAATTTTTTCAAAAATTTTTTGCAAGTACTTACAATGTATTTTTTTTAAAAAGATTATTTATATGCCTTGGGAACTATATAAAACTACGTGTGACATTTGACGACTGATGACTTGTGACATTTGATTTGTTTTGTATTCTTTAAAGCTTTCTGGTAACATTAAAGCATTTTTCCATAAAGGGAAAGTTCAATTCGGTTCATTTAATATATGCAACAGGCATTGTCACGCCCCGAGGCGAATTATCATTTTGCTTCAAGTGCAGGAGAAACTATAAGTACAGAATAACCTGTAATTTAAAGAAAACAGGATAGAAATATGCTCTCTATCGTGACAATTTTATTCGATTTTATATAAAATATGGTCCACCAGTTATTTAACACGACGAGGCAATTTACCGCATAAAAGAAATTAATTCAACAGAAAGGAGATAATTAATTTTCCCACTAAAAATTGTAGCACATTTTATACATATTCTTATTGTAAATATTTTTAATATTCCACGTTACATAAAGTATATGTAGATTTTTTTTATATAACACTACTTCTCACGTTAACTAATAGATCACGATAGATGAATCAATTATACACTTGGTTTATGTAAAAGATATTTTTACACTCGTAAACTTTCGAAAGAAATTTCAAACACAAGGGTTGATATGATCATCATGAAAAATTTATCTTACCAATTTGTGAAACAATATGGAAAAATGCTTCTTGACTTGCGTTTCACAAATGCACTTACAAAGATTTAATGAAGCGTTGAAAAAAGTTCCTTTACGTTACGTGGAAAATATCAAAAGAAAAAGGGAAATTTATTTCTCGGAGTAAAATTTAAGGAAGGAAAAAGAATATTCGCATATTCACACTTATTAAAAAAAAAAAAAATGATGAAACAAAGTTGATATATATCGGTAATATTTACATGATCGTGAATTATTTTTATCTTATAAAATATGATTGGAATCTTTCAAAATATTTTTTTTTTGAAGGTTAAAATGTTAATATGTGCAATTATGCAAATAAAAAACGTGACTCTTGATTTACTGAGAATGATCCTTCCGTCATGCATAAGCATGATGGTAAAATGCATGATGTACACTGCAAAAACAAGTGTCTCATTTTGAGACGTTTTGTCCACATATTTGAGTCACGTGTCTCAAATATGTGGACAAAACGTCTCAAAATGAGACACTTGTAAGACACTTGTTTTTGCAGTGTAGAATCCTTTATACGTTAAAAAACAGTTTAAACAGAGCGTACATAATTTCGGTTACTTTTCGTACTTGGATAAACAATGAACTGTTAAATCTAATTCATCCCAGTTTTTAAGATAAACAGATAAAAATAATTGCGTCGTAAAGCAAAAATTTACGAATTAATTATTAATATTATCAATCAATTTTCTATACAATCGGATTTTTGTTCTTCTTTACTCATTATTAAACACTGGAAAAATTTATTTATTTCAAATAATCAATTCGGTACCTATTGTCAAATAAAATTTACCTGAACAAAATAATTTTTATTTAAATCAAATCAACTATAAGTGAAATAATATTTTCTGAATTTGAATTAAATACCATTTAATTGACTCAAATAAAATTTATTTTATTGAAATAAATATTTATTTGATAATAGTTAAGTAATTCATTATTTGAATCAAATTAATTTTTTTCAGTGCTATGCATTATTACACTGAGAGAAAATATTCAGATTTTTGGAATAAATATATAACAATATTCTTAAAATGGTGCCAAGTATTTATTCTCAATTTTAGAATTTATTTTGCGAATTTTTTTTAAAATACAATAATTATTGTTTGAGTCCCAGTTTTATGTAATATATTTTTTTAAAGTTAAAAAGTAATTATTCGCAAATTATTTGTGACGCAAGTGCAATAACTTTAAATTATTTCCCGTCTTATAAAGCGTTTTTATATATATATATATTATATCTTGGCGTAAAATGAAATTCTCCAAAATAAAGAAAAATCGCATGAAAAAATCTTTGATTCGGTGAAAGCAATATAGATGGCTATTAACCCAGTTTTGGTTAACGCCCTGTGGTTCTTCAGAAAGTATCATGTTTTTATCTTGTTAAATGTCATGATGTAAAAAATATCGTTTCTGAAGAACTTTCGTTATTTTTTTTCCTTTTTAGTAATTTTTTTTTTTTCTTGATTTTTTACTATATGGCAATGCAAAATTGATTGGAAATCAGTATCATTTAACACGTATTGCAGTTTATTTTTTGAAAGCTCTTTTAATGAATGTTCCACGCCGGCAGAAAGATTGAATCTTAATTGAATAAAAACATTAATTCATTAAGAATAAAATTAACAATCGTTTATATTATATATCGCGTCGATAAAGTGAAGCGCGAGAGAATTTTTAATTATTTCTTACGGCGGTAATTGAAAAATATTTCTCTGTTAATGGAACAAAGTATTTTTGTATATAATCTTTCAAAAATTGCGAATATTTGCTTTTTGATATTCTATATAGTAATTTTTAAACAGTAGGATAGAAATTTTCTTCTTATAAAGTGTTTCCCAAGAGGCTAATGATTAATAATAATATATGACTTAACAACAAGTTTTTAATAATTTTATGGTCTTGGTTAATGCTTTTACAATTAGATGTTCTCTGATGATTGAAAATTTACAATCTTTGAGTTCAAGTTCAAGAAATGTGGGAAAAAATAAATATCGGATTTTTGTAATATTTCGTAAAATATTTCGTAAAATAGATTCATGAAAAGGATGACAAGATATACGGTATTTTCCGAATCTGTTGCACGGAGTTGCAATAAGCAGGAAGTCCCGATTTATTACGTAAACTAATGACTTCCCTTGAAATTATCAAAGAGTCGCAGAAACGAGACGTACATGTAATGCATTAGTGCGCGAAAGCGATTGCGTGATAATTTATCGCCAATTTGACAATTTTTCTTCAAAAGTGGCCTAAATATTTCTTTCTGTATTTTATTGTATCTTTCCACTTTTGTAAATATTTTCTCAATCCAAATGAAATTCACAGTTTGGATTAAAATATCCCTTTATGTAATTATTCTCAAGGAGAATGATTCAACGGATTTTTTTTTATGGTAAAACTCTATTGTTGTAAAAATCGGATCTTCCGTCAGATTGAACAAGAAAGTCATTGAGATAAGAAAAGTTAAATTATCCCTTGATTTTTCTCCTGTCAAAAACGTTGATAGTGTAAGACTTGGGATGGAAAAAAAAGCATCTGGAACTCTCCGATAAACTTCCTACTATGTCACAGTACTCATTGGACCGTGAATTATACTCTGAGCATGACGCTTAGAAAAAGAAAAAAGAAAATGGTTTCGAACTTATGCAACAGAGTCGATTGTCTGCAGGAGGTAAACCTAAATAAACGAAATCGCTATCGTTTCACGATACACCGTACGATCAACGGTTCTGACATTCCTGGATGGGTGAATCAGTGCTGCCCATCGTCGACATCGTCGTTCACCATTTACCAGTCGATGGCCACGCATTTGCCCGGTCAAGGCCTTTTCTTTTCTTTCTTCTCTTTTCCTCCCGAGAGGTACAGTCTCTGTTCTCTTGCCATCGCCACTTCCTTCAGCATCGGAAGGAGTCCGTTTAATTATTATTCATCTTTGGAGAAGCTTTCGCACCTCTTCTTTCGGACGCCTCTGGGCGTGGGCCGTTAAGTATAGATTACGTCGCTTTTAACGTAACTTCCGTTGATTTCGAGTGCATGTATAATATACCCGCACTATCGTGTCAACCATTTACGGAAGTAAGGTCGTGTTTATTTTTTATAATTTGCGATAAGATAATCTTCTCATTAGAATAGTGGACTTTTTCATGGAAGGAAATAATGATTGTGATATAGTTTTCGAAATATTTGGATCTCTATCCATGTTGGTGAATTTAGAAACATTTGAAACAGTTAATCTAAATTGAAAGCCGCATCTTTTTGCGATCATTGACTGACAAAATTTATTCATTCCATATCGAATGCCGTAACGGAATGAAATTATCTATTTGTATCTCGAATGCAGACTCATATTTTCTAATCAGATTTTATCATGGATACCAAGGGGAATTTCATATCTAGCATATTCATATTTTTCGTGTTTTCTTTTCCGATGATTACTGATTCTAATCGAATCTAAATTACATGACGTTTAATTACAAGGCGTTTCATTTTTCTGATCCTACACGATATTAATTATCGATGTTAATTGACTCCTGGGTCTTAATTAACTATATGTGTGGATTGCTATACATTTGAAAATTTTTCCTTCTTGGTAGAATTAATTTGCTGCGTACAAATTTTCGATTTTCGATTATTGGGAATTATTTGGGGAATATATATTCTGGAAGAGTGCGTTGATGAGTCGTTGACTTTGAAAGGAAATGACGGGAAAATTGTATCAAGTGACATCCACAAAAGGTGGAGGTATATATAAAGATTCCGCGATCAGTAATCTCAGCTGTTCAGTGGTTGCTGTTTGAATGTAGAGCCTATCTTGATTTCTCACCTAGCCGAAGTAATTGGATCGCGCGTCGGTGAAAAGAATACTGGAACGGCCGCCGCGTCGGTCTGATATCGCGCAAGGAGGAATAATTCACTCGCGTCAAGGGAAAGTCGAAAAAAGCCGTTCTTGTATAGAAAAGCGGCGCTGGAGCGTGTCAGCCAGAAGGTGCTTGCTTATAGTCTATAGGCAAGTTAAGGCCGCTTTCACACTTACCCGACAACCACTTCAATTGAACACCTGACTGCCAACTATTTTGTAAGACCAATCTCATCGAAAAATTGATCAAGTGGCAAATCCTCCTTTCCTTTTCTAAAACTCTTCCTTTACTTATTTTCATTCTTTTTTCCTTTTTGTTTATTATATTATAACGTTGCATCATTCTCTCTATCTTGTTTGCTAACAAGCAGATCAAAGAATTTCAATTTCACTGAATCTTCACTTGTCCGAATTTTTATTTGATAGAATTCTTAAAACGCCAAATTTTCATTTGACCGAAATATTTCGGCGCGAATAAATTCATCTTTTGAAGGATTCTATCAAATAGAAACTGGCGAAAATAAAAATCAGGACAATTAAAGATTCATTCATTAAAATTAATTAATTTATTTATTCATTCATTTATTCACTTAAAATTCCGTTAAATAATAATTCAACTAAATAAAAATTCGTTTACCTATAAAAATCATCCTTATCAAAAAATTCCATTAAGTAGAAATTTTGTTAAATAAAACTTCTCCTATAATTAAAGATTTATATGTTGTAATAATCAGTTAAATAGAAATTCGATAATTTTTAAAATTATTTTAAATATTTTAAAGTCGACGCTGCAAAAATTCTTATAAGTTAAGAGTGGATAATTTTCATGCGTCCCAATTTTTTACTCCACTAAATCTGAAGACTTTCGTTTAGCTAAATTTCCATTTGGCAGAACTTCATGGATAGCAAATTTATCGTTTGGATTTTCAGTCTTAGGTAAATTACTTCGGTTTAGTGAGAATTCAGTTAAATAAAAATTATGTTAAATGATAATTTGTTTAAATAAAAATTCCACTAAATGAAAATTCTGTTTATAGTAGTAATTTGTTCAAGTAAATGTTTAATAGAATGAAAATTCTGTTAAAATTTAAAATTTACCGATTTAGAAATTCATTAGTTTCGAAGTTTTGCTAAATAGAAATTTTTCGTGTTTTAAATAGAAATTTGTAAATGGAAAATTTTAATTTGCAAAGAAGAGAAGAAATTTGCAAGTATTCGAAGGTTAATTTTTAAAAACGTCTCGATATGTATAGAAAATTTTGAAGTCCTTTAGCATTCAACAGGTTATCCATCAAACATTCAACAGCTTTCATCATTTAAAATAACGATTTGAATTTTTTTTTTTTTTAATAAAAAATGAATTACACAAGTATATATTTAAAATAATATTGGAAAAAAAGAAATCTTCGTATCAATGTTATAAGTAGCAATAAAGCATTTTATAGTAATTTCGAATAACGACGACTCGAGAAAGTTTTCTAATCAAAATTGATTCAATTCTGTCATAATATGAAAAAGGTCTCTGTTCGAAAGTAAGATTAATAAGTGCTTGCGAAGTATATACAATGGATCTGGAGTGCGTTATTCTAGAAGCGGCTTAAGATCATATCGTCGGTCAAGAGAGAGAGAGAGAGAGAGAGAGAGAGAGAGAGAGACGAATTGAAATATAGAGAATGATCGAGCGAGATGGGAAAGCTAAGTTGATGTTGTAATGGAAGGAGAAGTTTATAGAATTGAGGAAGGGATTGAACTAGAGAAGGTGAGAGTCCGTGCAAGGTAAAGTTAAGTTAGATTTACTTGGTCGACTCTTTAAAGGCTGGACGCGATCGCCAAGGTCCCGTAGAAAGGGGCAGTCTTGACCTTTCAGCCTTTGAACGTTCTTTCCTTCAAGACATTTGTTGGCGAGCAATTAATTTTATTTAAATTATATATTTCTTCATCACAACACTGATCGAGATAGCGCCTCTCATCTAATTTCTATATGCTCCTCTTATCAGATTTCATCAGCCAAATAAAATTTCGTAATTTCAAAAATAAAAAAAACTTTAATTTTATGTATAATAAAAATTTTTTATTTTATATATAATAAAAAAAAGTTTCATTTTATATAAAAATGAATTTTTTCATTAAACATAAAATTATGATTGACTCAATCGATTTTCTAATCATTTATTATATTGTGCAATGAACACATATGTTTTTGTTGTAATTTCAAATTTATGGTCTGCCTATAAAATGATCGTTTAATTGAATAATGGAATAATTGTGTTGACACAAAATAAATAAACGTGCACCATGATTCAACGGAATTGAGAGAGAGAGAGAAAAAAATTGAATCATGGTGCGTTCAATAAAATTGATGTGTTACAACATTTAACGGGACGTTTACAAAAAAAAATGTATGTACTTCTTCAAGTTCGGTTTAAAAGAAAACATTTTTCTATAGGTTTTTTGAGGAAAATTTTGTTTGTTTGCATTTTAATTTACGTTTGATAAATTATGAATGTTGGAAATGTTTCTTTTTTCAGCGTGATGTTGGAAATTGAAATTATGACTGATGCCTTTAGGTCACGTCTGCTTCAGATCGTGCTAGGAAGCATCTCGTATCGATAATGCGGTTGAAAGCGAATTAAAGCCGTTACGTGATTGGAAAATATCTTTCGTGTTTTCTTCGCGCAGAAACTCGCGAAAGTCTAGACTAGACACCCAATATATTTTCTAATTACTTTACCATAGCAGAGATGAGTAAAATATGAGGGAATCTGTAGATTGTTGTTTTTGATTTATGGATCACTTTGGTATTCAGGATATAATAAATAATTTATCTTTTCCATTTAATTCAAACACGAATTAAAAATTCTTTACTTGCATATTCTTCTTCTATTGTATGTTACTGATTATTATCACTATTATTATCACCAATGATAATAATTGGCTTTTTTTCTGATTAGCAAGTTTTTGCAAAATTCACTTCTTTCGTTGAAACTCCTTTCATCTCGTTTGATGTATTATTTCTTTTTACCTCCTGTTCTGATATTATTTTCTTTCACATTTTTCTCTTTGAAAGTTTAATTTCTTTTCTCTTGTTGAAAGTACTTTATTACGTTTCTTTATTAGGACGGAAATTTGATTGTTATTTTTGAAAATAACTTTTAAATATGTATTTGAAACGAATTAAGTATTTTGAAGTGTAATAATAATAATGTTATTTGACATGTCGATGTTTTTCCTATCGATTTATGCATATCCTGCCCTCCATAAAATTACACTCTTTAATCGGAATCTGGGCCAGACGAATATCATTATAGATCCAGATTCCTGTCTTTTTGCTTATTCGATTCGACGAAAAGACACGAGAAATTTATATTACGCTGAAAAAACATTTCTAAATATTACTGAAGAAATAGAAAAAAATGTATCTCAATTTAGAGGATAAGGTTATAACGAAAGTAAGGACGTTTTATCTCTCCCCGACATTTTTCTTTTGATGCGTTATTAAATAATTGAAATTTATCAATGACAGACAAAACGCTCCAACCTAGTTTTAGCTGACAAACTTGTGTGATTGAATTGTTGCTATCAATGCTCCAAATAGATTTAAAGATTAAAACTTTAGGTGTGCGACTTATATTTATAATATACGTGTATAAATTTTGAACCTCGCGATGATTTATTTTTGCAATCTCGAGTCTGATCTAGTTATCATGTTGTAGGAATAAATTAAAGTGAAATCCCGTAGAGGTCACAGAAACTTTCGAGATAAGAATTTTAAAAGTCTGCGCAAAGCAAGGTGTTGCTTTATATTAATATTTTATTTCTTATTAATTACATATACGTCACATTCCAAAACTGATGAATATTATATATGAAAAATATTTTCATAATTCTCTTTTTGTTTCTTAACTTTTTTTTTTATTTATAACAATATTGTTTGTTTTTTTTGCTCATATATAATTTCAGCGAACCTGTCAAGATTGTCCCTTTTAACTTTCTCTGACATGGTGCGCAAAAAAAAATTACTGTTTTAATGTGCCTAGTCATTTCTGGGTAAACACTCTAAGTGCTAAATGGATTTTTAAAGAACGCCCTACCTCGCATTGATTTATTTTTTATATAATGGATGCAGGAATAATGCCAATTTTGATTGGTTCCTTTTTTCTTTGAGTTTTCAAGATTTCTTTTCTTTTTTGCGCAAACTAGAAGGCAGAGGAATTTGAATTGGGAATTTTTTTTTTATTTAGAAAATTATGAGAATTTGGAGTGAGTGGGAAATCAGTGACATGGGGAGATGGACTAGTTGTTCGAAATGATGGTTAAAAGTATCGAGATAAAAATCTTCAGGTGATAGAAGAGCCGAGATGAATATAGAAGCAAAGCACTCGAACAAGATTTAATTCAATGACGTCGAGGGCTCCAAGCGTGATCTTCTAAAGACCCTGTCAAGTAAATGGTGACTTGTCAGCTTGATCTGAAATAAAAATATGAAATAAGTATTAATCTACATTTTGAATTTTGAACTTTTCTCAAAGTGACCTTCTTATTTTTATTTAAACGGAATTTGAAAGAAGATTATAATCTTCTTTCAAATCATTTTTACCACTATTTGAAAGTTCACCATTTAATCATTATTGAAAATTTCCTTTTCCCACTCTCATTATTTTAGGCGCATATATTAAAATGCAATTATCAACCAATTCATAAAATCTTAATTCCACTATAGTTATCGTCCTTCATAATAAATAATGGCTTAAACATTTGTTGGATTAACATTAAAAAAAAAATTGTTCATATAATCTGTGTGTTTTTCGAAGTATAATAAATTAAAATTGCTACCGAATACACGTATAAAGAATTTTATGTGTTGGTAATGTTTAAAAAAGGTTTTAAATACTCCAAGTGGCTAATATCTTGCATAAAACTTTAATCCCATAGATTACTAGGTGTATCGCCATTTAAGACAGATATTTCAGCATATAATCCTGAAATATTTAAAGCGCGAGGAGGGGAAAAGATTAGGAAAAAAGAAGCATTCTATGTAGAAAGTTTATGGTATATAAGAGATTCATTTTACGACACGAGTTTTATTATAGTTTGTGAAAATATTTAATTTTTTTTTTTCCTTTTGGCTTTAACAAAGTAGAAGTAGTAAAATATTGGAATTTATGCTGGAAGATTGTAGAGTAGGAGATAAAGGGGAGAACAAAAAGGAGGAATTTTGCAATTGGGAAAATATTGAAAGATTAAGAGTCGTAGTTAGGAGGGTTTGATTATGGTTGGATAAGACACGATTTGTATCCATTGGACACCTGGAGGATCATTCGATTCATTGATCTTCTCTCGGTAAACACCAACAGTTTCTATTATGGTGAATCGCAAGCACGTGCTCGACGATTACTGTTAGCTTGTTCAATGTATATAGTTGCGATGGCGATAGCACATTTATATATACAAGTTACAAGTTTCATCGCCACGTGCTCCTTTTCTTACATGAATGCATTTTCTTATCGTGTTTGAATTTTGAGGTCGCAGACTTTTCATGAATTTTCATATCTGTCAATGTTTTACAATATTATCATCTGTTCCTTATTTGCCTTTTTCTGGGAAAATTTTTACTCTTTAATGCTTTCGATTATATTCCATGTTTCGAGAGGGAAAACTGTCTAGCGCCCTAACAGGTTGTTTCTTTTTTTCATTTTGAACTTGGTTTGGAAATTTTTTTACTTTTTTCATCAGATATTTTTGTCAGTTTTTCACTCATTTTCAGTGAAGTTATTTATGTTTATCAGTGAATATTTACATAAATGAAAGTTCATTACGAATCAGTTTATTTATTAATGCGAGTCTTTTAAAATTCGTCAGCGTTGAAAGAATGAATTAATTTTTCGATAAACTTCCTTTCACTAATTTAAATAAATCTTCTTCTTCTTCTTCTTCTTCTTTTCACTGATTCGAAAGAAAAGAATTAATTTCGAATTTTACTTCGAGGTCTGTTTAATTTTAAAAATTCATTAATTCTAGACTCTTCGTTTTTAAAATTTGACCCATGCTTTGAAATTCAAGTCACCATCTGTATTTTTATATACCAATGGGAAAATTTACTTCATTTTTGAATATTAAAATATTAAACTTCTTTAAAAAAGCGCACCTAATTTTTCGAAACAGTTACGAAATCGAATTTTTCTATCTTGAGATGAATTTTTATTCATTGAGTCAATTTAAATATTCTATATATACCAATTTGGTTTTTAAAAATAAATTTCCTATGCATAAGAAATTTATTTTTGAAAACCAAATATTGCCACATGTGGCAAATTAGAATTCGAGTAAATTGTATTTTATATTTTTGTCTTGAAAGAACGCACCTTGATTTGCAGAAATTATTTCCAATTGTAACGGATTGGTATTTCAAGATGAATGCATTTTTTCTTAAATGGCTTGGAATAAATCGGGAGGAGCAATATACTCGACGCAGATAGATTTCGTTGTTACAGAAACAATGCACTGTTGCGTAAGCTCGAACAAATGCCGATTACACCTGTATGATCACTATATATACCGAATACTTTTCCTTTAGCTTATAAGATACTGTGTCTTAAATCGACACAAGATTTCTCTCATTCTTGACGATATTTAAATGATGAATTATATGAAAACTGGATCAATTGACACAATTATATTTAGGAATTTTTTAATCAAGTCAGGTATTTCGTCCCAAAAATAGAAGGAAACAATATAACTCGTCTGTGGGTGGTTTCATAGATAATAATACATACATATTCAGGACAAAGAAATACACGTATCCGCGTATAAAAGGTGCAGCGACCCGATATACCTGTACTGCAGGCGGCCTTCAAGAACTTTAATTATGTACTACTATAGTTATTTATTCCAGTTCTATTGCGCCACTGGCGCTATTTCATTTGTTCATAGGTGTTACTAATTGTGTTTTATTAACTATTATATATTTATACTATAGAATGAAACAACTGATTAAAGTTATTGGAACACCGAACACATCTATAGAGTTAAAATCCGGTTTCGTATTTTAGTTTTGTTAACTTTTTGTTTGCTTGATAATATTCTTTAAAAGGACTCGATATTCATGTAGTGGAGAATTGAAAAAATCAATTACAATTTCATAAGACATCTTTATCAGAGACGAAAGAAGGAAAGCCAATAATATATATCTCATTTCTTTTTTATATTTTTCTGTATATATATATGCTATGGTTTCAAATGAAGGACAACTTTCGGAAATTTATATGAACCTCTCGAAATGAAAAATAAAAGATAAACGAAAATCAATGCAATCAACTCAGTTTATTTACATTTTTCGTGTGGAGATTTGTATTATGATTGATGAGATTTCACTTTCAAAAAAAACAGCAATTAATCATTTGCGAGTTAAAGGAAGACAAGAATTGTATAGGATAACCAAGGGTCAAGGGAATTTTAATCGGAGAATTGTATAAAATTTTTTCCTTTCTTTGAAGCAAATTTTGTGAAAAAAATTTCTTTTCTCCTCTAAATTTAAATTAGTGCAAAGTTCACATTTAGTAAAAATTTTCACTATTTATAAGTCATTTTTCATTGAAACTTTAATAAATTAGATATTTTTATATAAATATGTATTAAATATATAAAATATATAAATATAAAAATTTATAAATAATTACTATTATTTATTATA